>PVKC010001727.1:0-48584 GCA_004027635.1 Crocidura indochinensis | reverse complement strand
AAGAAAAGAACGAATAAAAGCTGTTGTCTCATTTTTCTATAGCCATGAACAATTTTTCATTTCATTTAATAAAATAATAAACAGACTTATTTTTGCTATGTTTTGTTAGGAGAAAATTATCTGTGCTCAGGGATTACTCCTTGTGATACTCAGGGGAACATAAGGGATAGCAGAAGTCAAGTATGGGTTGTCCAGTTGCAATATAAATGCTCTACCCACTGTACTACTGTATTTGCCAGCGTATAAGATGACTGGTATCAAACGACCCCCTAATTTTACAGTTAAAACATAGGTTTAGACCTATATTCCCTGTATAAGACAAAACGTTCCTGTGCTGCAACTGTGTGTACCACAGTGAGCCAATCACAGCAAGCAAAGGTCCAAAGGTTATACTGTAATAGACTTCCACTCTGACTCTGGCCAATCTGAGCAGGCTTTTGACAGTGTAGATTCGGGTCCAGAACATTGTCTAATTTGCATGCATCAAAAGCCAGCTTGGATTGGCTGAGTTAGAGAGGCGGTCCGAGCAGCCTTGCAGTGATTGGTGCAGGATCGAGTTGGAAAATTTGTTTCATGGCAATATCCAGATGATTTTCGATCTCGGGATATACTTGGCATATACGACAACTCTAGATTTTCAGTTGACTTTTTTCGTTTCAAAAGTCGTCTTATACGCGGGCAAATATGATATCTATCCAGCAAACTTGATCTTGTCTAACAAATACAATTATTTCTTTCAGATATTTCAATAAGATATTCATTTATGGATTATAAAATGCATAGGATGAAAATATGCCTAGTGACAATAGAAAAAAGGAGGGCAGAGTGCTGATAAGATAATAAAACCACTATGTCAGTAATAGTTGGATATGATCACTGTGGACAAGAACTGTGTAATGAATGAGATAACGAGATATACATGCTATCCAATCAGTAATGGTATTGCAATGTACAGTGTATAAAAGGGAAAAGAGCGAGAGAAGACAGAGAAAAACAAAGAGACATAAAGAAATAGAGATAGATACAGAGGAAGAAAAAGAGGAGAGAAGAAAAGTGTCTGACAGAGACAGAGAGATAGGTGGGGCATGGGTGAAATGGGGAAATTGATGGCAAAAAATGGACAAGGGTAAATGATGGATGTTGGAACATTCTATGATTGAGACACACCATCAAAAACTTTTTCACTCTGCATATCATGGCGATTCAATATATTTTGAATAATATTCACCTTAATTAAAATGATTGCAATAATTTCTTAAGTATCTATCTGTCCTTATCTGTCCTGTTTAGGCAACTTGCTAGACAGTACTGACATACTTGCTATTAAAACTCAGTAATTTTTCACTGGCTAGGAAAAATAGAATGCCTGAAATTTGCTTACAATATAAAACTTGGGATAATTATAATGCCAATTATTTTTGCCCATGCTCTGTATATTCATTCTTTCATCAGTTCCAACTTCACTGACAGCAAATCATTCAGCCAGCTGAGTTAAGATGCTTTTGTGCAAAGCAGTCAATGTTTTTCCTCATGTGGGAGAAGGACAAAAGCATTCTATGAAAGACAACACATTTCAAAGACCAGCTCTTATATTATATAAATGAATATAATGATTTGATACAAAGTGAATGAATGGGTGCTGCTTTAAACTGATTGCTTTGTGATTCTTGACATTTTACCAAACTTAGTTAATTTCACAAAGTTTTTGAGAGAGCTACAGAAAATTTTACTATAAAGACAAAATATGTTTGAGGCAATAGAGAAAAATCAAACCAAAGAATGTGCTAAAAATTTACAAATAATTATACCATTATCCCTTATACTATGAATAAATTTGGATATGAATTTCTCAGTAGTCCAAGAAAAGAGCATAAAGGGTTAAATATATTTTATTGATAGGATCTATACTTTCAATTTACATATTTCCTTATACATGTATATCATCTATAAATAGTGATAGATTAGATATCTTACCTTGGTGATCAATTTTATCTTTGTGATATAACAATAGCATTCTTAATATTCTTATGAAAGATCTAAATCTGTACCTACTATTTCTATCCATATATTTGATTTTATTTTCCTTTTTATGGAGTAGGGCATAACTGGCTCTGCTCAGTACTTACTCATGACTCTGCTCACAGATCATTCACTAGTGGTGGGCTCAGGGAAAAATAGAGTTCTGGTATTGAACCCAGTTGGCTGCATGCAAGGCATGTGCCTCATGGCTATATTTGTCTAATTCCTTTAGTCATACTTTACAGCAGAAATAATTGGCTCCATGATAAATACATTTCAATGCAAAGTATCTTGAAATTCCTGAATAACAATTTGACGCTGTGTTGGTTTCAGTGTACTTTTGTACTTCAGTACAAAAGATCTTATTTTGATGACATGGATCTCATAATTATGCAAGCCAATAGGGTTGAATGGTGTCCGCATAAAGATATATCTAAACTCCAAGTACCTGTAATGAGACTTTATCTGGAAATAGGATGTTGCAGAACCACAGAAAGAATGAATTTCAGGTTACAAAAAATTCAAGACCAGAGTTACACATCTACAATACCAGGAGTATCAAGAATTACTGGCAATTTAGAAGTTAAGTGAAAGTTTAGGAAAATAAGATTACGAGGATATTTTTAGACTGTGGTCATGAAAGAATTTTCATTTCTAATATGTTATCTGTAGAACAGTGAGAAAAAATATTTCTTGTGGAAAATAAGATTATGAGGATATTTTTAGACTGTGGTCATGAAAGAATTTTCATTTCTAATGTGTTATCTGTAGAACAGTGAGAAAAAATATTTCTTGTGTTTATCAACTTATTTTGTAGTAATTTCTTAACATATGTGCTTTTATTATCGCTTCTCGGCCTTTTGGCAAAGATCAAGTGTAGTATCTGTTTTTATCAATTTAACATATGTGCTATTAAATACTATATTAGTTAAGATTTATTGTGATCTTGTTGAATACTAAGGATTATTCTTAAATCTTATGCATGCATATTTTATTCAATGGTCATAAAAGAATATAATTTTATATATAGTTTTAAAATACACAAATAATCTGAAATAAAGGATGGTTATGTAATTTATATATCTTAATATTAAAATGTGAAATTAAGAAATAATGTATAGCATTGGAGAGATACACTTGTCTTGCAGCTGTCCAGGTTTGATGGCCAGAATCATATATGGTCCCCTTTACTCCATCAGGAACAATACCTGAACATGGAGCCAAAGTAAATATAAGTACCAACAAGTACAAACCAAAAAGTAAGATTTTAAATAAATTGCATAATGGCCATTCTAAAGAGCTATTATGCATTCTTTAGGTTCATTAATGGCTATCATTCTGAAATTCACATTGAATATAAATTTACAATATCTCTAAGGGGAATACAAATAAAAAAATTTTTTTTTGGTTTTTGGGCCACACCCAGTGACGCTCAGGGGTTACTCCTGGCTATGCGCTCAGAAGTCGCTCCTGGCTTGGGGGACCATATGGGAATCCGGGGGATCGAACCACGGTCAGTCCTAGGTTAGCGCAAGCAAGGCAGTCACCTTACCTCCAGTGCCACTGCCTGGCCCCGAAAACAAATAAATTGCATTTGAAAAACAATGACAGAACTTTGCCCTTGAGATGTCACCATTTGAAAAATACTGTTGCTAAGTCAAAAAACGATCGCAAATTATACTTCTGTTTAAAATATATATCTACTGTATGCATAAGCACTTAGAGCTCAATAAATCTGAACACACTTTTTAATTCAAAATTCAGTAGATTCACAAATAACTCTTCATCATAAGAAATCAAATACTCAAAATATTGCACACATATTCTTTGGCACACATTTTAAATGCAATAAAATGTAAGCAACAAAATATCAGCCTAATAGCACCAAAAAATTAAGAGTACTTAAACAGATCTTTAACCCCTCCAAAAAAAAATATTCTCATGACCGACAAGCATGTGGAGTCAGATTTGTCATTGCTTTTCTTTTGGGAAATGCAACTGCAAATAAAATAATGAGATATTACTTCATACTAGTGAATAGTGCATTTCAACAGTCTTTTTTTTAACTTAATTACTTACTTTATTTATTTATTTATTTATTGAATGATTGTTTTGGGGACAACAGCCAGCGTAGCTCAGGGGTTACTCCAGGCTCTGCACCCAGAAATCACCCCTGGCAGGTTGGGGGACATATGGGATGCAGGGAGTTGAAATGGTCCCTCCCGAATTGGCCAGATGCAATGCAAATGTCCTCTACTGTGCTATGTCTCCGGCCTCTCAACAAAGTCTTTAAATAACCAGTGCTGGTGTGGATGTGTCAGAAAAAAGGTCTGTGAGACTGACAACCTGTTTAGTTTCCTTGTGAGACAGTTTTTCAAAGACTTGAAAAATTAAAAACAACGACCACAACAACTCCATCTTAAGCAATGATTTCTTTTTTTCTTACCAAAAAGATATATGTACATCTATATTATTATTTTTACAAAGTTATTTCCTAGTTAATTTTTAGACACACAAGTTTCAGCACCAGTTCTACCACCAGTTTAAATTTTTCTCCACCAATCTTAACAGAGTCCATCCTATAACTTTCGCCAGCCTGCCAAAAGAGAACTTACATTTTTCCCAATGATTTTATACTTTGTCACCAAAAAGATATTTGTATATCTAACTTTTTTCAGAAGTATTCATTGGTAACTTTTAGACATACAAAGCTTCACTTCCACCACCAGTTTAAATATTCCATCAGTGTTTCCAGATTCCATCTCATACCTCTCTCTGCCCCCAGCCCACCATCATAACTGGTAATATCTTATGTTTGAATGTTAAATGTTGGATCTCCTAACTTAATTATATTGTTAACTTTGTGGTTTGTATATTTAGTCTGTCTTCCCTTAACATATCAATGTGCCCGAATTTTCTTGACTCCTGCTCCCATTATTTCATTTCTGTCTTTCTCCTCTTTCACTGTATCTTTTTCCTTCTCTTCAATATACTCTGGGGCTGAGTTTTAGATAACCTCTACTTAAACCACTTCATTCTTTCCCTTATGCAATTGTTCTAAATACCACAAATCACCTATATCATCTTGTACCTATCCTTCTACTGGCTTACTTCAATTAACATGATATCTTCCAGTTTCATCCATGTTGTTGTGAATTGCATGATGGCACCATCTTTATAATTATGTAGGACACACTCACACATCTTTGTTAACCTTTGTTTTTTACACTTACATTATTAATGACTGCTCAGTTGCAAGTTGAATAGAACTTATCAAGCCATGAGTAGTGAGTCTACAGTAAAAAAAAGCACAAATTATATAAATTATTTTTTATGCTTATAAAGATATAGAATACAATGATAACAAATCCTGAAATTATATTGAGCTGACCAGAGGATAGGGGGTGGGATTAAGGACAGGTTGTTGAAACATTAACTCTTTAGGTGTAGGTGTTGTACAGTATTGGCCTAAATTTTTAATTATCGCTTTATTGTAAATAATAATTCATTTGAAAAAAGACATCAACATGCATAGAATAGGTTGATTCCGATCTGAAAGAATGGCAAGGATGCAAAAAATATATACTATCATTCATTATAAATGGTGACATAAACTGGTCTTATAACTTTGGGATATGTCAGAATCATTATAAACCTGGGCGCCATATATATGAGTCAACAATTCAATTCTACTGTGCTTCCTCTGTTGGGTACTCTATACTAAGGAATTGGAGAAAATTCCAATAATCATAATGTCTTAAATATTCTTTAATGGCTCTTTAAATAAGAAAAATATATACAAATAAAATTATGTAATCATGTACTGATAAGTTTATCTGTAAAATTTACCAGAATTTGTACAGTAACATAGGTCTGATCAAGTTCCGCTTAAATATCCTCTGATCTCACTGAGAAATGCTGCATTCACATATATATATATATATATATATATATATATATATATATATATATATATCATTAAAGTGTGAAGATATAAACAGACATGGATAAAAATCATGTTCACAAGATGTTTTAACTATAAAAACATTATGTTATGTTTTAACTATTAAAAATATAACATAAAAGTAAAAGTATAGCACATAAAATTATATGTAGAAATAACAAAATACAAATTAATAGACTATCAAATTAAATGGTAAATAAATCTAGTTTTATTAAAAAAAACAAGACACATAAAAGTCAAGCTAGTCATTGATAGAATAAAATAATGTAGTTCTAAGTATATTATTTAAATTATCGAAGCTACCATAAAATAGCTAAGTTGGCAATATGTGTCTAATATTCAAAGAAAAGTAATAGATAGTATGCCTCCTCAAGGTTTTAGAAGAGTTCATACAAAAGAGATTAATTAAAAATAAAAGACTTGCATACATGAAAACTGTAACAATACTTAAAACCGAGACCTAAAATACATAGGATTATGGATTCATATTGTAATTTTCAATAAAAACACTGTCTTTTAAAAAATTAATTGGTAAATGTATAACACTTAAAAAATTAAAATTAGGGGAAAGAGCGGAGCACAATGATAGAGAACTTACCTTGCATGCGGCTGACCCAAAACAGACCTCGGTTTGATTCCTTGGTATCCCAAGCCAGGAGCGATTTCTGAGCAAATAGCCAGGAGTAACTCCTGAGCGTCACCGGGTGTGGCCCAAAAATAAAATAAATAAAATAAATAACTAATTAAAATAAAAATCTAAAATTATAAGTAGATCTAGAAATTTATCCAGTCTATATTTAGGATAGCTTGACTACTGTGAAGAGGAACATAGACATCTAAGCTTGACTCATTATTCTCCCTTTACAATATTGAACACAAACCTTGGTAGAGAAAAAAAAAGACTAAAAATAGTATATTGTTTTTATTTGAATTTTCTTCCATATAATTCATATTAAATGCAGAGTAATAAAACATGAGAGTAATGGTACTTAGTTTACCAATTGTCCAAAAACTTAGGAAAATATTCTATTCTATGTATATTCATTTGCCTTTAAGAAAGTAAAAATTGTGATGTTTGATTCCAGGATATCTCCACAGAATTCCATCGTTCTAATTATTTTACATTTTGTTTATAATTATTTTTGTTTTAATTATTTTATAACACTTTAGTTTATTAAAAAGTTCTTTGTTTCAGCAGTGTACACAAGTTTAACCTGTTTATTCTAAATTGCAAGTAAACTATACAGTAAAACTTTAATTCACATCATTAAAGAAGGAGGACACAAGGTTTGACATATTTCTTCTGAGGAAATTTTGCCTGAGATCAATTTAGTTTGTATTCTCAGATTTTTATTCATTGGGTCATGAAGATAATATGGGTTTTGCAAGTATGTTTTATATAGGCACCATCCAATGTGACAACTTGTACATACTTATTTCTGTAACGAGTCTGAGATGATTAGAGGAAAGTTTCAAATATTCATTGAATGAATTATTTTAGATTAATCTGCTTAAGTATATCATTTTCATCCATAAAATTATAGATCATAGTTAAATTTATTCTATTGACCAATATTTGATTTATATCATCACAGATTTTATTATATTGGTAAAATAGATTTACTACCTGACACAGTGTCCAGAGCTTATTTCTGGCTCTGTGCTCAGAAATTATTTGTGGTGTTCCAGGTTTATATGTAATTCGTAGGAAGCATATCAGAGTTGGCCACATATAAAGCAAGCACCTCAGCCCCAATAATATACCTGTGGTCCATCACACAAAATTTTAATGTTAGTCTGCTAAATACCAAGAAAATTCTGTTACAAAAGTTTGATCTGATACTTATATGTCTCACATAAAATTACTTTTGACATTGTGACAGTGTGTCTGTTACTTCAATATTAGTGAAATAATTAGATAAGTTGTCGGTATAAATTGGATCTCTTTGTCAGAACTGATGTTGCCTACTAACACGAAAATTGATACTGAAATCATCTAGATATAAGTGTGATCATTTGTGAAAAATTAAGAGAAACAATCCCATATAAATTTAAAGGTTTATTGAAATAAGTCATTTTGTAACATGTATTATAGGTCAGAGAATACATGGGTAGATAAAAAAGGTCAAACTATTTTCTCATGAATGCATTAACAACAGTGGTTTTGCAATATGAAATAAAATTAATTATAATATTCCATTGTATCTCTGGAAAATTACCAAACACCTATAAAAATCATTGAATAAGCCTAATCAAGATTGAATTTATGCACTGTAACAATCATTGATTAAATTATAATAAAATATTATGGATTATACTATAATACACATATTATTGATTATTGATTAAATTATAATATGAATATCTGAAAAGCTATGCAATCATTAAGTGAAGCAATTATGGAACATTATTTATCAATATTTTGAGTTTCTATTTCACTGCATTCTTTACTAAGTAAGTGAGAGGCTTTTAGAGCCCAGTTTCTTTTCTGATCAAATAATTAAAGAAGTTAATTGAGTCATGTCAGTCACAGGAACAACTTAAATACATCACTGTGATCAGTGGCTAGTCATATGTGATTTTTCCTCTTTATATATTCTGATTGGACATTGAAGAGAAAGGATCAGTTTCTCATGGGTAACGGTAGCAATCAAAGAGGACTTTTAGGGATAATAGTGTGTCAGAAATTAAAATCATCTTATTTTGTTGTTTTAATTAAAATGTTTAATTATGCTAAGAAATTACTGACA
Source organism: Crocidura indochinensis (assembly GCA_004027635.1). NCBI lineage: Eukaryota > Metazoa > Chordata > Mammalia > Eulipotyphla > Soricidae > Crocidura > Crocidura indochinensis. The sequence goes on along the minus strand of PVKC010001727.1, from coordinate 39,851 downwards.
TTGTATTTCCTATAAACAATCATATATAAAAAGAAACCTATAAAAATAATGATTTCTGAGAAATTTTGCATTTTTGTTCCAATATTGTAAGTACAGGATTGTGGATTTTGGGTCAGGGTTCAATATGTCTCTTCTTTCAAGCATACCCAATCTATTCTCAGGAAAAAGATCCAAACCTTAGAAATGTCTTTTAGATAATAACTTGCTGGGAGGTGTGGACAAGAAAAACCCTCTTCAATTCATCTGTGTGCTTCCTTCTGACCTTTGCCATCAAATCTTTGTTTATTTGGGCTTCAGCTCAATGTCTGTGTTGATTATTTCAATGTTGAGTGTTCGTTTTGCTTGAAATAAGTGGGTATTTGGTCACACACTTCCCCAAGAATGTAACTCATCTCTAGAAATATGGTAGATTTTAAATCTAGTGATCTCAGGGGATTTGAAGGACAATTTGTTTAGTCTTTTAAATCCCATCACAATATATAGGTAGGATGAAAAAAAAGCCATTGCAAACCCATCTTATATACTAGTTTTTCCTCTTTCATACATTTTAAATCCATTTTCCACTCTGCTTCTTTTCAAAGAAATATACAGGACTGCTGTCAGAAACCCACATAACAGATCCATATCACTAACCCTTTTCTATATGGCAATGTGACTTATTCACATGATTAGGCATTTCTTTGAACAGAGGTTTATTTGATGATTATTTCAAACCTGTTGTTCCCAAGGTCTGATTTAATTACTAAATAAATTCTTAAAAATCTCGTATCTGGGGCCCGGGAGATAGCATGGAGGTAAGGCGCTCACCTTTCATGCAAAAGGTCATCGGTTCGAATCCCGGTGCCCCATATGGTCCCCCGTGCCTGCCAGGAGCAATTTCTGAGCATGGAGCCAGGAGTAACCCCTGAGCGCTGCCGGGTGTGACCCAAAAACCAAAAAAAAAAAAAAAAAAAAATCTCGTATCTGTCTTCATCAATGTAAGACCTTAATTACATCTGTCACTTTTTATAATGAATGCCACATTCATATTGTGACAGTTTTCTAATTTTTGATATGCATTGGTCCTTTTTTGAGAGAAAGAAATCATATTAGGTTTCTTTAGGGTAACATCTAGAAAATTGATTTTATCACTTTCAGATGAACTGATTCTTATAGCTAGAACATTTATAAAAATTGTATGTCTTTGTCGTTAGAGAACTTGAAAGCCTTCAAATACCACTGGGAATATTGTGGTCAAAAATGCTCAATAAAATTATCTTTCTCTAGCATAAATATTTGTATGTTATAAACTTTAAAATTATACTCAGCATTCAAAATTATTTAACTACACTTTACTAAATCTCAGCATTTTTATTAAGTCTATCGCTTTCTAAACAAGCTAGAGATATTTCACTTTTGTTTCTTTGATTCCCTTTCATAATTAAACTGTTGTCTTGCTTAGTGACTTTCTAAATGCTAATAACTGCTTTTAAATGTGTTATATTTTTGTAGAATTAACTTCACATCATAGTTTTAGATGTTTCTTGTGTACTTCATCATAAATGTTTCTTGGATACTAAATTAAATTTACCTCTGAAAGAATAATTTTACATTCTTAACATCCTTTCTCCAGCAATCTGAAACTTTCTTGACTAGTCTAAGCCACAGAAATCTCTAGTGACATTATTGTACAGGATACTTATTTGACATCTAATCAATTATTCTTTTATGAAAATTCTTTAAAAAAACTGTCAAAATAAATATTTCCTAAGCACATCATTTCCTCCACAAACATATTTAAAGCTCTTGACAACAAAGATAATGTATCTGTGTCCCCAAATGAATACTTATTTAAGTGTAGGCACTTAGTAAATGATTATTGACCTGCAAGGAAATGTATGCAGCTCCACCTTGAACAGCAGAAAGCTATAAAAGTGCTTTGTGACCTGAACTCTCTTCTGAAGTCTTATTCAGAAAGGTTTTTCTTTATCAACATAAACTTAATTGTGCAAATGTCCATGTAATTTTAAAATAAACTTTTTAAAATCATATTGTGTAGAATTAACATATTCATTTTAGGGTATTAAAAACTATATTTGACTATACTCATTTAATTTTAATTTTTGTTTTTAAAAATCCTAACACAGATATTTTCTTTATTTACCCCTTATGTTCTGCAAATGAGGATGCACTGTCCCTACCACAACTCCACAATGTTAAAATTAAGCAAACTAATTAAAAAGAGAATTGATCATATTGAAATATATGATGAACTGTCACTTTGTCACTAGGGTGACAAAGCACTGGAAGAGAAGAAAAAAATCTATACATATATTAATTATGCTTAATTTAAAATGAAAATAAGTTGCAATTTGCTATATTTAAGCTATTACCTCCATAAAATTAATCCAAGACCAAATTCATCCGACACATTAAAACTTGAATTAAACTGGAATATTCTTACTGCATTAAAAATTCGAGGAAAAAATATTACCTCCAAGTGTTATTTGTGTGAGATACTCATATTGGTACAATTTTTTATTGGCACACAAGAAATCCAATTTCCAGGTTCATTACCCAAAACAACACAGAAATTTGAAACAAGAAAATATCTTATTGCTTGGACTATAGATCAAACTATAATTCATACAACCCATTCCCTTATGGATTCTTAGGATAAAAAAAAAAAGACAAAGGAAAAAAGGCAATTTTTCTGCCTCCTTGATCGATGTTCCATTTGACCTCTGTAATGACCTCCTGCCATAACCTTTTAAATACCATCTGCTCTTTTTGTGAAGAGTGTGATGGGAAGAAGTCACTTCCAGACAGCAATTGATTATAAGAGCATTAATCAAGGGCATGGATTATCTGTAGCATGACACTGTGTGTTGTAGTTAAGCAGTCTGGCCTTCAATATGATTGGAAAGGGTAGTCCTTATGTGGAAGTTTGAGAGGAGCTTAGCAGTACACATGTTAAAGGAGAGCAGAGAAAATAATACATAATTATTCATTGAAATATCTGATACATTTCAGCAATTCGGGATCTAATTTGTTTACCTAATGTAATGGGATACAGTAATTAAAATACACTCTCACCAAATGCTATAAATAGATCAGATGTGCAGAAAGCTATGTAATCAATGAGTGGTATCTAAAAAAATACACATGTCTGATGGTTTCAATTTTCCTTAATAATTAATACTCTAAAATAATATTAATTCACAAGAAAATTTGACAAATATATAAATATATGTAGAAGAAACATTTTAATGTAAATTTTACATTTCTACTTTTGGGAAATATGAGTATTATAGAAAAGTCTTCAACCTCATACATATATAGAGGCAGACATTTAGTGTAACATCATTTTTAGTGAGCGCTATTTAGCGTTCTTTATAATGTCTTTATTCTAATGTCAAAAAATTACAAATAAATTCTAAAGAAACATTGTCTCTGTGTGTGACTTTTTGTATCTGTGTGAGTGTATCAGAGATGCAGTAGGAGAATAGAACTAATGTAGGATGGAAAAGAGTGTATGCAAGAGACTGAGAGATACAGAGAGTAAGCAAGATATAAAAGAGAAAGTTGCAATCTAAATATTTTAAGATTTTCCTTCTTTCCTTAAAATACCTACCTAAACAGAATAATATGAGTTTATAGAAAGACCTTTTAGAAAAAATCTATATAATCAAGGGGAAGAAATCTGTCACTATAGAAAATAGTACAAAATAATAAAATGAAACATGGAGTACTTATGAAATATTAGCACGTAGGGGCAAGACAGATAGGAGAGAGTTTAAGGCACTTGACTTGCATGCTGATGACCCTGGTTAAACCCTTGCAATCTATGGCCCTATAAGCACTTTCAGAAACAAATCTTGAGTAAGAAGACTTCTGAGTATGACCTAAAAAACACATCTAAATAAAATAATTACCATTTAAACCCTAAACAAAAAAGTATCAACAGCAACTACTAAAAAAAACTAAAGTATGTAGTACTTAAGTATTCTTACTAGTATAATTAGTACATATTTTAACTAGACAGCTAAAATAATTTATTTTTATTTGTCTAGTTTAATAAATTTACACTATTAATAACCATTGTAATATTTAAACTCATATAAAAGACATTGATTCCTTAAAAATTTATGACCATCTAATTATGCCTTCCTCAGCAGAGCTAGCATTCACCAAGTTATTTTCTCCTTGGAAAATATTCCAAACATCTTAAATTCTTGCTATAAATAAGGCCTCTCTGCAGCATAATTATTCTTTTTTTTAATCAAAAATTGCAACATACATAGAGTTAAAGTCAAATAGTACTAAAAGGGTAATAAATTGTATGATTTATTGATCTCAGTTAAGTAAAGAAGAAAAGCAAATTCTAGCTAACATAAGCAGAACCGAAATTTATGTAACAGACTTTAGGAAACCCTCTGCATTGTTATGAAGGCTGGTAAGTTATATTTGAAGAAATGCAAGAGCAAAAAAAAAAAAAAAGCAAGAGCAGGCAGAGAGGTCAGAAAGTGAACAACCAGTCATATACTATTACTCAGACCTGCATTGTGATATCTATGGATGTTGAGTCCGTAATTAATGCTACACCATCATAATTGAGGTGTTTAATTTCCAAGCATGTATTACACAAGCCAATATATATCTGAAGAGTAATAAACCTCTGGCCCATGAACATCAGTCCTTTCATCTACTTTGCTTCTTAATCTTCATTCTTTTCTTAGTTATTGTTAGATTACTATTGAGCTGTTTTGAATAATGATGTTAGAAGGTACTATTAGAAAAATAAGTTTAGAATTAGACATAAGGACTGTCATGACCAGCTTAAACTAAAGAGGACAGAAACTAGGTCCAGAAAGACATCTAGGTACAGACAAATTCCTATCTAATTCTAGCTATACCTAAAAGGAGATTTACATTTCATAAGGAAAATGTGAAGAAAGATGAAGCTAAGGAAACATCTCTAAATATTGTCTTCCTGGAGGAGAGGTGGAAGATGAAAGAGTAAATACAGGGCTCTTGCCCACAGGTCATTTCTGGAGTTCAGGTAATTTACATTAAAAACCCCTCAGATCTTTATCTGCCCCGCTCCTTGATATATCAGCTCTCTAGCTAAACTTATTAATTTCTTGCCACTATTTTTAAATAGCCAGGAATTAAAACATTTTCCTATTAATGTCTTCGGAAAAAAATCTCCATTGCTCTTATGAAATGTATATACATTTATATACACTTATATAACTTATATACAGTGTATATAACTTAACATTTAATTTAAAAAATTAAAATTGAGAGGGCGGGTTTTGAACTCCCGGCCTTCCTGCTCAGGAAGGTTCTCCTTCCTTCCTGGGAGCCAGAAGTCTCGGCCAGCATGGGTTTTGGCAGACCTCTTTTGTGCCAGAGGCCTTTTTAACCCTGCCTAGGGTTGGGGTGCGGGACCTGGGTCACCCCAGCACCCCTCTTCCTCTTTCCTCCAGAGCCCCGGGGCTTCCCCTGAGCCACATGCCTGGGCAAGCCAGCCAGCACTCTCCCTAGCTTGGGGGGTGTCGGAGGGATTGACAGCCCCCCTTGCCATTCCCCTATTTCCCTCTGGACTCTAGGCCTGGCCTGAGTGCCAACTTGGCTGACCTGCTTTGGGTTCAGGTGGACTCCATTAGGAGTCTCCAGGCTTCCCCCGCCTCCCTACACTAGGGAGGAGGAGCAAAGTGAGGGACCGGGCAGACAGCTGGCTTCTGGTGCTTTGATCCTGGAGGCCAGCTCTACTGGTACTGGGGTTAGGGGACACCCCAGGCCACATGGCACTCTCCCTAGCTTGGGGGGTGCGAGGGTCTTGGCAGGCCCCCCCTCCTGCTGTTCCCCTATTTCTCCCCTTTATTCCAGGTTTTCCCTGGTTGCTGGCCCATGTGGACTCTATCATGACCCTCTGTCTTTCAGCTTTTGTCTCCCTACACTAAGGGGGGGATGCGTGGGGTAGAGGGCGATAGCACTGGTGAATGTGTCGACATACACTGGTATTTTTTTCCATTGGTCTCCATTTTGAAAACCATGTAGGGCGTACCATATATATTAAAAATAAAAATGGTTGGGGCCCGGGAGATAGCATGGAGGTAAGGCGTTTGCCTTTCATGCAAAAGGTCATCAGTTCGAATCCCGGTGCCCCATATGGTCCCCCGTGCTTGCCAGGAGCAATTTCTGAGCATGGAGCCAGGAGTAACCCCTGAGCACTACTGGTGTGACCCAAAAACCAAAAAAAAAAAAAAAAAAAAAAACACAAAAAACAAACAAACAAAAATTAAAAAAAATGGGAGGATGGTCTCTCAGTCTGGAAAGAGACCATTTTGCGTGGGGGTACTATATATATTCAAAATAAAAATGAGAGGATGGACTCTAGGCTAGGAAGAGGCCAATACTTTTTTCTATGTGTTCATTCTTAGCGGCTTCTTAGCCTCTTCATTTCTTCACTGTGTAACTGTGTTTGCTAGTATACTAGGTTTCTGATAAGTTCCCATATACAGTGACTATTGAGTTCATTCTCTCAATTTAGATTGTTTATTTTCCCCACTTTTTTATCCCTTTGTTATTTGTTAAATAAGGAAGTTTGTAGGAGTCTCCCTCCATTTAACGTTTATATAAGAACCAAGTCAATTGGATTGTTGGACTTGTTCTAGCATCCCCATAGGCACCAATCTTGTTGTGAATTGTTCAATAATGAATTTTGATGATAGAGTCCCTCAGTTTAACTCTTATGTTTGAACCAGTTCATGGGGATTGTTGGACTTGTTCTTGCTGTCCCCTTATGTGCTGATAACACCAGGTGGCATTAATCCTTCTTTGCATGGGCACATTAAAATGGAAAATACTATACATACAAATAAGTTCTTATCTAATAGAGATGGGAAAACACAAATCTTGTGGTGCAATGGAGCCTTACAAACCCTGAACATTGACATGATGACCTGGCACAGGTCTCAGAGATTTGGGTATTTTCCATTTACCCCTGAACCAGGGAAACCATATATGAAACATCCAACGTTGTTTATGACATCACCTAGAAGCAATCCTCTATCAGGGAAGACCCAACTGCTGCTCTAACATCGATTTACTCAAAGGAGTCTTCCCTTAACACTGAGAAGACTTAAACAACAACAACGACCTGTGTACTGGACAGGGATTTCTGCATTGCCTGTTAATTACAAGTTGAAATTAGATGCTGCTCTGCTCCATCCTGACTTCATTGTAGGATATACAGATGCCAGGATATTCTATACAGAAATGTGAGATGAACAACAGAGACTGTGAAAAATATCACTGTGTGAGCACTACAGACAATGACAAGGATCGGACAAACTAGTTTGCCTGAAGCCTAGAAATGGTCTTATGTCAGGAAACTCCAGGGTTAGGGTCTCCTTGTACTTTGGAAAAAGTTTTTCCTTTCCATGAACTCCATACTTTGGTGGGCCCATGCAAATGATAATTGTCACATTAACATTGTTTTTACAGTGCTCCCTTGACTCCAAACCTTTAAGAAACCACTAGTAAAAATATCTGGAACTGGGGGAAAAAAAAACATTAGGGTTAACATATATGCTTTTAGATGCACTAGCATTTTGGTGATAAAGGAGGGTGATAAGGGATATTATGCTTGGGAATACAGATGAAGGGAGGACAACACTGGTGGAAAGGCCCTCATTTATTGTCACCATGTACCTCAAGTATCATTGTGTAGATTTGCCATGGACTACCTTTAATATCACTGTGTAAGATTTGCCATTATATATTCTAATAAATGTCTGTTAAAAAAATTAAAATTTATGGACCAGAGTGATAGTGCAGTGATAGCATTTGCCTTGCATGTGGGTGATCCAGGACAGACCTCGGTTCTATCCCCCAGTGTTCCATATGTTCCTCCAAGTCAGGAGCGATTTCTGAGTGCATAGCCAGGTGTCACTAGGTGTAGTCCAATATCAAAAAAAATTAAAAAATTAGGACCAATGTGAAAATACAGCAGGTAGGACATTTCCTTGTAAGCAGACAACTTGGATAAAATTCCCAACATCACATATGGTCCCCTGAACCTGCTAGGAGTCATTTCTGAGCACAAAGTCAGGAGATACTCAGGAGGGCCACCTATAAACCAAATATAACTAGATAAAAATTTCTACTTCTGATTGTATTTTTTGATCCCTAACATATCAATATTTCCCATTAATTAAAAATAATTCTTGGATTATTACACATGAAAATACTTGGCTTATTTATTTCCACTTGTTTTCCTTGTTATTTTAATGTTGTTTCATAAAGAAAAACACATAAACTTTTACGGTATTTCATTCAATATTAAAAGGTAAAAGAAATAAAATAATTTTTCTCTGCAGGGTTCCGACGAGGGCTTGCCCTGGATCCCACCCCTTCCTAAATCCCAAGAACTTGCCCTGGACCAAAAGAAACATTTTAACTGTTGATCTTCCCAAGGACTTGCCCTTGATGCCCTAGACCTCTCCCCTTCCTAAACCCCAAGAACTTGCCCTTGACCAAAAGATACATTTTAACTGTTGCAAACCTTGTGACTTGTGGTTATCTAAATTTTGCAAAAAATGTAACTGAGCAAATGTCAAGTGTCACTTACTTCCTGAAATGGATCACCCTACTGTAATTTTCCACTCTCTGAAAAGCTATATAAAGGCTTTTTAAGTCTGGTTCGAGGCCCTCATCCCCTGGCTTATGTTAGGACACGTTGAGTGCCCTTCATATGCTTGTATAATAAAACCCCTTACTTTTGCATGGTCTCTGCCTCTTGGAGTCAATTGAGGGGTGCATGTGGAATTCGCGATCTTATCATTATTATGAGCATTTCTTATAAGATGAAAAATGACAATCAGTCATAAAAATAAAATATATTACTATAATAAAACCATACCTTATACTTCACTGAGCAAAGATATCAATCATCTGCTATATTTACAAATATTTTGTATATAATAATTAAATGGTTAACAAGCTTTAAATAAATAACTATTTTCCATATTATCATCTCCCTATTTTTATTTAATTTTAGTATAGAAAATGAAATTAATTAAAAAATTGATAATAAGAGGCAAACTGGATTTTAAGGCACAGTCTGGAATTTATTTTCATGTTTCCTAGACTGCTTTGTTCCACATCATTGAGTTAATACTTTAAATTAAATGGTAATTTTTAAGCATTGTTATATAATACTACATATTTTATAACAGAACAAAAAGGAAATTTGAAATGTTTTCCAAACACTTGGATTAAGTATTAAACAAGTTTTGTTAGTCTTCATAGTGTTTTCATTGTCATTTTACCCTAGTCTTTCAGTATTTGCTTTTGTGGGTGTGTTTGTAATTACTGAAGATAATGACTTTACCTAAAGCTTCTTTTGCAAGAAGACTCAGTCAGGAATGCTTATTGACTTCCCCCAGGTATAAAGCACTGTACCAGAAACTGAGATTAGTAGAAAAAGAAAAGTCCTCACAGATAAGTAAACAATTTCAAAGCAGGGCAATGAGAATAATGTGCCGGGGAGAGATAGAATGAAAGGAAAAGTAGATGTTTCCTTTACTTGAAAGCATGGAGTAATCAGGACTGACTTGCATCAAATGAAAACACAGTAAAGTTACTGATGACTAGACCAGAAGAAATGTCCAAAGAATTGTAGAAAAGTGTTCCAGAATAGGGGAAAAGCAAGGGTGTAGTGGTGGTGTTAAACCAACTGCAGTCCTCCAGACCATGGTGGAATTTTATTCAACACTAAATAGATCATTTTTTTTTTTTTTACTGGGGAGTGGTGTGCGTTCTAGAGTTAATTTAGAATTAATATACTTATGAATTTTTTATAGTACATTTTAAATGTTCATTCTATGTTCCACTCCAGCCACATACCCATGCCTGTGTTCTTCTCTTTTTTTTTTTTTACTTTCTGTTTACAGAGTAATTGGTCTTTTTTTTCTTTTCTCAGTGTACATTTTCTGTGTAACATGTCATTCATCTGTCCCACAGTGCTCTGAGACTATTTGTCCTTTGAATCCTGGTCTGAGGTCTGTTCCTCTGTGGTCTGTTGTTGGGGCATTGTGTCCTGATTCTCAAGGTTAAAATACTAAATACTCTTTGTGCTTTTGAATTTTTTTTCCTGCCACCCCTTTTTTATGTTTTCTGTATCTTCCGTTAGCCATTTTCATTCTTTATTTTACATATTGGTTGAGATTTTTGCATCATCAATTTAATTAACTGGTATTTTTCTTTTTTCCTGTAACATCATAGTATATATATATATATATATATATATATATATATATATATATATACTATATATAGTATATATATATTCATGAACATGAAGTGAATATTGCCAAATTGATTAAATTTCTGCAAAAGTAAAAGTTTCAAAGGAAATACATTCAGGAATAAACAAAAATATGATAAAGGCATAAAGGTCTGTGATTGTCAAGACATTAATGTGAGGAAGAATATATAAATGCAAAGAAGATGGTTAAAGCAGTAAAAGTTTTTATCTGGTATAGTAATAGTAAAAACATGAAAATATAGTATTATATTTCAATTTTACTTACATATGGTGAAATAGTGTGATCTGAAGGACTTAACATGCAGTGATGTTATAATTTTCTTAATCTTAATACAGTCTATTTCTAATATGTATCCTCCAACATAAACTCATATGCAATCTCCATAAGCGTTACAGAATGTATATTCTCCCTCTATCTCTATTTCATTGTTTTCAATTGAGGCTTTATTGCTTGACCTCTTTTCTCACTTCTCATCTAACCACACTGGATTTGAATAATTTTTAAAGAAAACAGAATGCTAGTCATAGATATTTTCTTTTCTATCCATAAAATATTTATTGTACTAAAATTGAACTGTCAAATTGTATAAATATCATTCACTTCTTTATCGCCTGTCTTTTTCTAGCTCAATGTTTATTAATCAGCTTATTATTGTGATATTAGAGAAATAATGCAAGCATCATACAATCTTATTATTACTATACTAACCAATACTTTTTAATTATAGCAATTGTTAACATTTTTTAATGTTTTTTGTTATTTGCCAGAATCCACGTTGATCTGTGATCTGTAAATTCACTGATGGGTGGTGTTCTTTGCATGACTGAAACCAAACACAATCATGTATGAAATCAAGGTGTTTAAATAAAATATAAAAATAATTTCTTGAAATACTTTTGATAACCTGAGGTTTCTTTACTACTAATATAGATATTCTGATTTAGGGAGAACTTAATGTGAAGTATCTGCTATAACCTCTTCTGCTACAACAGAGTATGACTCTTTTTGTCTTGGAGTCACATCTGGTGGTCTTTAGATATTTCACTTGTCTATATGGTCAAAAAATGTTTCCAGCAATGCTCAGGGATGGTATGTGTCACAAGGTACTGGGCCATAGTCAGCTCTATGCAAAACAAGTAACTTACCTGCTATACTATATTTCTGGTCCAGACAATATAATTAAAAAATATGTTAGGCACTATATTTTGCAATACTGTAATGAAAGGTTTCATATGTAAAACACTGTAATGCCATCCCTTTCAATAGAGTGGCTGTTTCCCTCTAGCATTGTTCTAGGGTCTTTCTTATGCTATTTAACACCTCCACTCTCCTTTATTATGTAACTTCCTATGATAAGTTCCCTACTGAGGCTCAGTTCTCAATTTAGGGCTTTGGGCATATGTCATTTGTTTGCTTGATTCCTTACTATCCATATGTGAGGATGATCATTCTATACTTCGAACTCTCATTCTGACTAAATGCACTTATCATAATACACTCCACCAATGTACAAAAAATTTTCATAACTTTACCTTTCTTATAACCAAGTCATTTTCACAGTGTACCTTTCTTATAACCAAGTCATTTTCACTGTGTACCTTTCTTATAACCAAGTCATTTTCACTGTGTGGGTTTTTTAAATCCATTTTTAATCCATTCATCTGTCTTTAGACACTTGAGTTGTTTCCAGAATCTCTTCATTGTGAATAGTTTGCAATGAACATACAAATGGAAGTCTTTTCTGAATAGAATTTTTGGGCACTCTATGAAGATTCTCAGTCTTGGAATTAAAGTTTTATAAAAAGTCAATTTCTGAGTTACTGAGGAGAGTCCATATTATTTTCTTTTTCTTGTTTTTTTTGGGCCACACCCGGTGACGCTCAGGGGTTACTCCTGGCTATTCGCTCAGAAGTTGCTCCTGGCAGGCACAGGGGACCATATGGGGAACCGGGGGATCGAACCGCGGTTCGTCCTAGGTTAAGCGCAGGTAAGTCAGGCACCTTACCTCCAGCGCCACCACCCGGCCCCAATTTTTTTTTTTTTTATTTTCTAAAATTTGGATCTGTGAGTATTTACCACTGGTAGTGAAATAGGGTGTCTTTTCCCTGCATCCACACCAATACTGATTGTTTTTTCTTTCTGTAATGTAAGCCAGTTTTATTGATATGTGATTATATCTCTTTGTTTTTATTTTAATTGCCCTGGTAAAAAATCATACATAGCCTTTTGTTTTCAGATATCTCTTTTATGCTTTCTGTTGACAATTTTACTTTATCATCAACTTCCCACCTATATTTGAAGGGTCTACTATATTTATTTATTATAAAGTATTACCAGTGCCTTATTTACTATGGATATGAATATTTTAAAAAAATGAGGGGTTGGAGACCAGAGAGATAGCATGGAGGTAAGGTGTTTGCCTTGCATGCAGAAGTAGATGGTATGAATCCCGGCATCCCATATGGTCACCTGAGACTGCCAGTAGCGATTTCTGAGCATAGAGCTAGGAGTAACTCCTGAGCATTGCCGGGTGTGACCCAAAGAACAAAAACAAAATAATAATAATAACAATAATAATATAATGAAGGGTAGGATATTATTGTCACCTAGTGTATGGGTTGTCTTTTTATTCTGGTTAAGTTTCTTTTTGCAATGAATTTGTTTCTAAGTGAGATTTAGTTGTCTCAGTTTGCTTGGCAAATGGAACTAAATCTGTAAAGACACTGCTTTTTTCAATGTCATTAAGAAAGTATTCTACCCATATAGTTTCCTCAATTTAATATATGAATTTAGGTCTTCTATTAAGGTCTTTAATTTTTATTTGACTTTTCCACATTGTGTTAGAAAGTGATCTGAGCATCACTCTGAAACCTGACAATGAAAATGTCTTTCACAGGTCTCTAGGGATGCATTGTTAGTGTAACTTTAATAGTAACTATAATGAGAAATTTCAATAATTTTCTTACTATGTTAAAATTTCACAAAGAATGAGAATGGCTAAAGGCTTACCTTTTATGAAAAATGCTATGGTGAAATTTCAAAAAAATAAAATTGTAGCTCCCCTACATACTCCAGTCATAGGGATCTTCTCTCAGCACACAAAAATAATTTATTTGAAAAAATATATGGTCACAGTGCTTATTACAACACTTAAATATAATTGCCAGGATATGGGACAGACTCACGTTCATTGACAGATAAAGAGATAATGAAGTTGTGTATTTATATATCAACAACGGAATGCTTTGCAATTACATTATATCATGTTGTTTTCTGCAACACTGGAGAATCATGTGAGAAAATTAAGGTATTGGACGATGAATAAATACAGAAGGTTTACATAGCCACAGAAGTATGGAATATAAAGTAATAGATGAAAAAAAAACCTTTTGCCCAGGACAATAGTATTGAGAATGCTCAAAACAGAGGCACTGGGGACTTTATGGTATGGAGTAGAGTTAAAATAACACCACTAATCAAGGGATTAAAAAAATCTACTAGTTCTGGGTTTATTTTTGTTTTTGAGGAAGAAATTAATGTGCTAGGTAATCAGGAAAAACACATAGTGGTATGAATGTGGATCTTGGAAGATTTTTTTTCTTGGTTTTTGGGCCACACCTGGTGATGCTCAAGGATTGCTCCTGACTATGCGCTCAGAAATCACTCATGGCTTGGGGTACCATATGGGACACAGGAATCGAATGGAGGTCCATCCTGTGTCAACTGCGTGCAGCGCAAATGCCCTACATCTGCACTATCATGCCCTTGGGACATTTTTAAAGCTAGAAATGGTTGTAGGTTTGGAGTTGGATCATTATAAGTCTGTAAATTTATTATGAATAGGATTTTAAAAATTGGAACCTAAGAGAAAATAAAATGAGCTTTAAATGAACATATCCATTGATTCCCTATATAATGCCTCTATTTCAAATTAACTAAATCCATCAGTCTCTTTTCCAACAATTTTTTTAAACTCTGTATTACTATAAAACAAAATTTGACTTTAACCCAGTTAGATTATTTTATTGTAGATGAAAGAGAATAACATTAGTCACAATTTATCAGTCATTCTTCTAGCTCCCCAAAGTTGAATACTCTCTGGAATGTCAATCAGGCACTAATATCACTTTGAACTAGATAATTCTTTCTTGGGTGCTCAATGTGCATTACTAATACTTAGACACAATTAATAGTTCCTCCCCCCAGCTGACAATAGTACTGTTAAGTAGAAAATAAATCAGAATGTAGTAATGTGTTTCAGCAGAACATTTTTTAAATATGTATAAAGCTCTATATTTAATTCTAGGCAGATAGAGGTTAAGATTATTTTAAAACTTTTAAAAATAATAAAATCTAAAATGTATATCTTAAAAACTACAGAGACTTTACTTAAGAATATCATACTACAGATCTAGACTATTGCAACTGTTGAATAAAATTAAGCTCAGTTCTCAAATCAGCAAAGACATTTATAGCTATTAACCAGTAATAATATATCAAAGCATAGATAACTAGTTATAGAACCAAATAAAATACAATAGTAGAAGATATCTTATCTAGGCAGGCTTAAAATTGAAATATCAAGAATGTCAAGGGTAAGTGAGGCATTTTGTCATATGTTGAGAAGTTGAATTTAAATTATTTCCTAAATATTTTAGCATTATTAATAGCTAAAATTTATTTTAAAAAAATCTCAAGGACATAAAAGATCAGGGTAGAAGCCCTATTGAGAATAGTGCTCAAATAATTCCAGTTTAAGTTTGTTCAAGGATGGTGTTTTTTTTTTATTCTGCCTTACTCAAAAAGGTGACAATAAAATGTCATTAGATATATACTAAAGGTCCCCAGGAGGGAATAAGGTCACTTGCCATTAAAAATCATTTTGGAGTATTATTTATTACGATTTTATATCCTGTTATTTCAATTCACTAGCGCTAGTATCTTATTAAAAATCCTTAAGAATTTTTGGTTCTTTTATGATTATGAACCCTCAAAATTAAATGTGATAAATCAGAGGAAATACGCACCACCTGTTTGAATAACTTCCATGGACCATTTTAGGACCATTAAGGGTGACTTTTGAAATTAGAAACAATGCCACTGGATGTTGTGTTATTGTCACTTTGTTGTTGTTGCTGTTGTGTTTTAGGGCTACAACCAGTGATGCTCAGTGGTTACTCCTGGCTATGCGCTCAGAAATTGCTACCAGCTTGGGGACCATATGGGATTCCTGGGAATCAAACCACGATCATTCCTAGGTCAGCAGCGTACAAGGCAAACACCTTACCGCTACGTTATCATTCTGGTTCCTGTCATCTTTTGCTATTGTCCTTTTGTTCCAATAGCATTAAGAATATAAGAAAATTTAAAGAAGAAAAGTTAAACTCAATTATAAATCATACATATTTTCTATTCACTTTCAAAAGAAGCATTATGTTCATAATTTTAGCAGTTTACTGGTGAACATGGTGATGAATTCATGGTACAATGAATGGAAAATAGTTTGATGTGACATTTAAAGTGTTCACATTAAAATTGGATGTTGTATTATCTACTTTAATGATCTACTCTCATGGCAGTGTATTCTAATAGATGTTACACGTTTCCTATTTTAAGATAATAATAATATACATCAATTTTAATAGGATAGTCATTACTTGCTACCACTTCTATAACAGCTTTTCTTGTAAATATATTTTAACATATTAAAAATATGTTTCTATTAGCAATCATTATAATTTTATATAGAAAATGTCAGAATGCATGTATAACATATAAACATATTTATAAGCAGGATAATCAGAATGTTAATTTAAAAGCAGTAGTATTATGAAAAATCTGTCAACTTATTCATCTATTAGCATTGCATATTTGGTAAGATACTTTGCAGCTTTCCTTGGACTAAAGAGTTGTGTTAGTGTTTATATTATAAATAGAAGCTACATTTATTTGAATGGGGTCATTTACTTTGGCTTATGTTATATATTGCCAGCTGGAATTCTATCCGCAGCAACTTACATTGCACATGTTTTTAATTGAGCTAATTATCACATATTTGCATAACAAAGGTAACATCACCATAGATGGCAATTAAAAGATTTCTATCAAGAGAAAAGTCAGAAAAGACAAAACTCATAATTAGACATTTTAAGATTTTTTAAACATACTTAAAAACAGGTAATTCACAACATTTTTGATGCATGAGAAATACATTTTAAAGTAGTTTTAAAAACATGTGGATTTCAAAATTGTTTATAAAAACACTGAAAATTAATGAATAATATTACAATGAGTGAGAGATTTTATTAACCAGAAAAATTATTCTCATTTATGTTTTAGTGATCACGTATTCAATATAGTAATATTAATTTGATGTTTCAGTAGATTATTCTACCCTAATTTCCTATTAGGAAGTAATAACTGATTTCTTTAGAAAGTATGGTATTGTATTAATGAGAAGTTACATCCTGTTCTTCTGTTCAGAGTGGCTGGAATACTAAAAATGTCTAGAGATGTGTTGAGATAACATTTTAGCTATAAATCCTGGTCAATATAGACAAAGAAGAAATTTTCTTGTAAATAAAAATGTTTGAAGATTCTATATTTCTCAACTTTCAATAAGACAGAAATGGACTCAAAATATTATTGATTTTCTGGCTAATACTCTGTTATATTAGGTGTGAATGGTATTCCTTCTTAGTCTGAAAGATTTCCTTACAAACCTTTATGTGCTTATAAAGTTATGACTTTTTGTACACTTTGAGTAGATATTTCTAGATACTTCTTAATGTTCAGAAATCCTTTTCCTATATACAATATCCTTGTCTTATCCTTTTCTGTCTTTCAGCTGCAGTGTTTATTGACCTAGTACTTCATGATTCAGTGTACGAGTTCTGTGACTCAGGTTTCTGGACTGGAACCCGACTGTGTCCCCTTGCTAGGCATTGGTACTCTGTCACTGGGTTTCTCCATATATCAACAGTTTCCCTTTCCCTAGATATTTCTTGTTGTTTGTCTGGTACTTTAGATAACACCTGACTGTGTTCAGGGCTTATTCTGTATCTTTGCTCAGAAATGACTTGGAGATTGAAACAAGAGTCAACAGTCTAAAAATTGAGGGCCTTAAAACCTGTAATATGTCTCCAACTCCTTTAGATTTCTTTTATTTCAGCAATATGCTATACTACCAGCAATTCTGAAAGGGGTTAAAGGAAAACAGACATTTATTTGTAGTCAAATAGAAAGTTTCAGACTGGGGGCTCCCCACTTATTTCTTACTATTTCTCATTCCCTGTCATTTTCTTGTTTATTTTGACTATCTCCTTGTCAGGCAACTTTTTAGTACTTCCTTTTTATTTAAAGGACAATGAGTTATGAAGTGATTGATATGCGTCTTAGACATGGCATAGTCAAGTCTGTTGTCACCACCAGTGATAACTTTTCTCTACAGTGCTCCCATATTCCTTTCAATCCACTCTCCTCATTCCCCCACCTGCCACCTTGGCAGGTACATTGAAAAGATCAGTGATTGTAGTTTGGATTTCATGTCCTCAATGTTGAAAAGTGTGTGCTTTGGTGATAAAGCTATGCTACTCTAAATTTGTTCTACTCAATGACACTTGTTCTCCCATTACTTCTCTTATTTTATTTCTTTCCATTCATTTTCCCCCCGCCTTTCTCTTTCTTTTACTCTTAGGTCATGTGATCTAGACATCCCTCTCCTCACTAATTACAGTTTCTCATCTACTTTTTGTATATTATACCACAGGTAAATGATACCATTCTTGGTAGCAAAAAATTTAAAAGACCAATGAAATTATTTAGATTATCTGGTACTCCTCTGATCTACTCTACTGTTTGGAGCCAGATCCTTTGAAATATAGCTTAGCATAAGTACAGCTATTTTACCTCGGACAGACATTTTGTCTCAATATTGCCCTTAATATGAACTTAAGATGTGTACCTGCCAAATGGGCAGGAGTTGACGCAGACTGTCCTGCAAGAATTCAGCCACACAAAAAGGCTTGTTATAACATGTATGTACTTGCAGGAGGTATGCTGGCAGAGCATTGTGATTTTTATGAATACACCTAGAGATTGTGCTGTTCATGTAACCACCCACTATTGTTCACTCCCTATATAAGCCCTGCTTGTTTGAAATAAAATTGACACTTTGATCAGAATCCTTGACTTGGTGTCCCCTTTTCTCCACCCTTCTTTTTTCAGGTAAGAGTCCTTTCCACAACCACGAATAACGGTGAGCCGTGGGCCAGCTCACTCTACTTCTTCCATAACAGAAACTACTATATAGAACTGAAACAATAGTAGAGTATTAAATATTCCTTAGGACCTTTTTCTGTATTAAATAATAACTTTTATATGATAAACATGAAATAATCCTATATTATTCAATGCTTTGTGTATAGTTTTTATAGTTCCAACAACCTAAACTTTAGACTGTATTTTTATTTGATTAAAAATTATTTTTTTATCTTTAGTAGCATATTTTAGGTAACATTGCTACAGTAGTGTCAACACTTTTGGCTTTGATGGCATCTCACCATCATTTTATTACACAATTTCTGGTCTATTAGATTCCCACCAGTGATACTTGTTTGGAACAACAAAGCATGTGGAATATCCCAAAGAACAATTGTTCTGGGAGGCCCTGTTTGAGCCACTTCTCTAGGGGTTTTCCTTGAGGCAGAAGTCTTAGAGAAAATGCTTCAGAAATGGGAAAAAATATCACAAAGAGGAGTGCCATGCTTCATAATCAGAATTCACTCATAGGATTGAGTTGTCTCTCATCCCTCACAAAGAGCTTGATTAAGAGAGATACAGCTACTTTATGGCCTGCTGAGTTGTTTCCAAACATTCCTAATCACCCAAGTTCATGTTTAACATGGATCCTCTAGTACCTGGTTGTCCAACTCTAGAGTTTTGGACCATGCTATCCTACATCTCTTCTCTTTCATAAATATTGTTTGAATGGAATAAAGTGTCTCTGGTCATCAGCCTGGGACCTGCTATTTCCTAATCTTTAGAGGGGAGGAACATCATTATGTCATGTCACTGAAAGGAAGAAAACTGGCACATATTGGCTCACAAGGTCAGCACACAGTCAACCTATTTCTTGTCCCAATCTCTACACCACTGTTTGGTAATTTCAGTTTTCTCTTTTTTTTCCTTTTGGGCCACACCTGGTGACTCTCAGGGGTTACTCCTGGCTATGCACTCATAAATTGCTCCTGGCCTGGGGGACCATATGGGGCGCAGGGAGAATGGAACCCAGGTTCATCCTGGGTCAGCAGCATGAAAGGCACGTGCACTACCATTGTGCCATCACTCTGGCCCAATAGCTTCAGTTTTCAATGTCAGAACAATGTTTGATTATTGTCAAATACTGTTTAGTTATGTTATGCTTCTCCATACACCACCACCATTAAGTGATATCATTTCGTATTTGACCTACTCCCTCTGATTTATTTTACTTAGCCTGATGTCATACAGTTATATCTAAATTAATGGTATCTTTATGGCTACCTAGGTTTCCCTTTTGATTACAATTACATAGATTCCTCTTCTTTGGAGGGGAGTTGTTTAGAGCAATGCCTGTCAGTTCTCAGAAGCTACTCCTACCCTTGTTCTCAGCAATTTCTCCTGGATGTAGGTGCTAAAAGGTTTATATTGGATACTGGAAATAGAGACCTCATTGTCCACATGCAAGGTAAGTGCACTATCCACTACCAGGGGTCCTCAAACTTTTTAAACAGGGGCCCAGTTCACTGTCCCTCAGACCATTGGATGGCCAGACTATAGTAAAAACAAAATTACAAACAAATTCCTATGCACACTGCATACATCTTATTTTGATGGGAAGAAACAAAACAGGAACAAATACAATATGTGACCTGTGGGCCATAGTTTGAAGACCACTGCAACTATCCTCCATCCCTTCCACAGGTTCTTTATGTGTTCATTCTTCATTATATATTTAAATAGTTTACATATCTTGATTTTTTTCTAAGTGCTGAAATGAATATAATTGCATAGGAATCACAATTTTTCATTTAATATTTTGGGGTAAATATCAAAAGTAATTGTAAGATGATTTACATCATTTAACATATTACCAAATGAGTATTGAAGTGACAGCAGAGATCAAATAACAGATACAGAGTAATTCCTGCAGATTCTTAAAAATTCCTATGTAATGATAGTGACATGAAATTTTTGTTGTTTTAGATTCAATAAGATTGTTTTATTCTGATAAAAGTTAAAAAAGAATTTACTAAATTACATCAGACATCATATCTATTTAACAGGACAAGATTAAATAATATTGTTTGGCTTTTTATTGGTTCTCACAATTTGTTATTGAGAATAATATCATGTATAAAACATTTTAATAGGTCAACATTATAGAAATAATTTAGTATGAAATTAATGAATTTAGAAATATTCATTCAACTAATTATTTCAATTAAAAGTTAATTATCCTGCTATGTTCATTCTTTCATGTCAATGGTTTTACAATATTGCTTGAATATTCAACTCATTCCAATGATTTCAAGAATGAAAAAATATCCCCAGATGTAGAAGTACTTTAAACAAGAATATACAAAAATTTTAGTATGTAAGTATTTCTACAAACTGAAGACAAAAATACAAAGCAAGATATAACTGAGAAAGCCAGTTAATAGATTGAAAGTGGGGTCTATAGTCTCTATAATGTATTAACTCCTCTGTTTTAATGTTATTTCTTGCTGTAGTTTCTCCACATCAGCGGCAGTATAAGTAGAAGAAGCATCATACAAATTGTCTTCTCTATGAAATCCATTTGACTCTATTTCCTGTTGACCCTCACCTGTATCAGACTCTTCAGCAGGCAGTGTGATCACAAAAAGTCATTTTTAAGGGGCTATGATTCAGAATCTTTGTCTTCCTTATTTCCAAGGCCAGTTGTTAGTTTCTCTACTTTCTTTGTTGCTTCTTATCTCTTAGGTTTCTACTTGATTCAGAAGCAAACTTCTCACTTTCAGTTGAATTTGTAAAAAAGGGATCTAATTCAGTAGCGGTTTACCTCATTGCCATTATGTTCCTCCTCTATATCATTACTGCTAATAAAATCTTCATGTGCAGTAGACAGATAAAGTCTAATTTGTTTTAAACATGTCTGAACTTCCTTTTTATTTCCTATTTTGGCCCTGTCAATAAAATCATCAAATTGCAGGTTAGAAAATAATCAGCATGCCCAATGCTTCATGTGTCTGATTAGGCTCTTTAAGTCTTTAACCTCATCGCCTTTAATTTAAAGTTTTACCTTTGCAAACACCTTTTCGAATGCCTTTCAAAATGTTTTAATTCTGGAAGTCCTCTTTCAGAAATCAGTCTCTGAGAATCCTACTTGGGTATGTTCCTTTTATTTTATTTTTATCTTTTATTAATATCTTTATTTAAGCACCATGATTACAAACATGTTTGTAGCTGGGTTTAGTTATATAAATAGAACACCGCCTCCATCATCAATGCAACCTTCCCACCACCAATATCACCCCCACTCCTTCCCCCAGTACTCTGCAGATATTTAGAGGTACATTTGGAGATTCCTGTAACTTTGTAGTGACATTATAGGAGGATACTTCTTCCTGACTCTTCATCAGGTTCAGCTCCTTCACCATCTCTCTCTGAAGATACTGAAAATGGTAAAAAATAATGATGGAAAAAATTATGATGCTTCTATCTGGTCATAGTCTGGCATATCAAAGTCGTTATTCTGCAGTTCCAGCATCTTTTTCTCTGAGTCTGATGATGGAGCCAGATACTACTCATAATGGGTAGAGCACAAGTAGGGAATGTCATCAAACTAGACACAAGATTCCTTATGGTCTGGTTGCTTACTGGCCGTCCATCTTTCTATTTTGGTTTTGGGTTTACCTGGCTCTGCACTCAGGAATTACTCCTAAAGAACTCAGAGGGCTATATGGGTTGTCAAGTATTAAGCCTAGGTTGACCACCTATTCTATAATATTTCTTATTCTCTGAATAAGATATCTCTGAATTGGTCTTTTATTTGTGCTTATATTATTGGGTCTTTTCTTTATGCTTTCTGTAATTCATTAATTTTTGTGATTCTATGGAAGTTCTTCTGAATTTTACTTATATATCTGTTTTGTCTCTTCTCTCAGTATCTCTTTCTTCTCTGTGCTTCATTTTTTGAGGAATCACGTATATATTTAAAGATATCAATCTGGTTTTTAAATTCATCTATCTGGAATTGCTATTAATCCTCTATCCCTGACTGCCCCTCTTTAGAAAAGCAGTTTTTTCTTTAATGATGTCACTTGTTTACTAGATTTATTTTTTTATTAATGATATAATGAGAACATTCATAGTAAATTTTGCAAACTTTTTGTGGAAGTATTTTTTTATATTTTTTCTATTTTTTTCGTTTTTGTGTTAAGGTATATAGATGTATATAAATATACTATTAAAAATAGTATTTTTCTCTACTAAATGTTTATTATTATATAAATAGATATATAAAATATAATTTAAAATTAAATTAGTTTTCTACATATAGAAAATAAAATCAGTAGACTTTTATTCAGAAAGATTCTAAACATTAAAGATTCCTTCTATCTTATCAGAGACAATATTCATTCCTTAGGGTAAATAATCTGTCTTCAAAGTTAGAGCAAAAGTACTTGCAGATAAATTGTTATCACATTTTCTGAAATAAAGCCTCCTAGGCTAAATTATCATTAGTATGCCAATCTCTCTATTCTTTTTTTTTGGGGGGGGGGCTTGGGGCTACACCTGGCATTGCTCAGGTGTCAAGGAACAGAGAGGAAGAACAGAGAGGAAGGAACAACAAGGAACACCATTGCTCTGGTGTCAAGGAACAGAGATCAAACCCAAGTTATCTGTGTGCAAGGCAAATATGTAACCCTCTATACAATCTCTCTAGATGCTTCTTATTTTTCAGGTAATTCTGTCACATTTCCTCTATATGTGTCATATTTTCATAAAATTGAAATCTAAAGATTATATCAACCTCCCAATGTTATATAAAATTAACATTTCAATGGTTTTATTTTCTGGGAAGGAGGATTTAAGAGTGGGGCTGGGGTGGGAAATGGCATATGTATAGATCCTAAGTAGGTTCTCACACAGATATTTGTATTCTACTCCGAAAGCCTCATCCCAGGCCCTTCAGTACAAGTTTGTGTGAGCATGTCTATGCACATGTATGAATGTGTATGTTTCCTTCAAAATGGTGTTTCTTATTGTTTTTGTCTCAAAAGGATTTTCATGAGGAAAATGTTGGCTTATATACCTATATTCCTCTTAAATTTTTTATTTTAAACATTTTTCTTACTTTCATGTAAAGGTAGTTTATTTTTATGTGAATATTTCATATAGAGCTTTTACTCAGATAACATCAACTCACATTTTGTGAACTGTTTCAGAGACTATAAATAAAAAGTGTAAACTTGAAACTGCATAAATCCTAGTTACTATATCTGGATATTCTCAAGCTTATCTGGTTTTCTGTCTCCTTTAAGAAAAAAAAATATATATATATATATTGATCATTGCATCTCCAGAATTCCACCATATTTTTTTAAGAAATTCACATCTGGGGTTAGTTTTTCTGCTTACCTGGATAATTCCAGTGCCCTTAGGGAACCAATCTAGAAAATAAAATACATATATTATTTTACATATATCTATTGAAGTTCTATTTATGAAATTTTTCATATATTCTTGGTTGTATATACTCATCCCACCCCTTTCTATTACTGTAATTAAATTAATATTTAATTCCACTTCTATTTCAATAATAACATTATTGTTCATATTCTTATTTTACCTGTAGATCTAAATTCCCCCTAAAGAAGTACCTATGTTTTATAGCTTTATATAAAAAGACACTGGGAATGAAAGACATACTGCAATAATGTGGCTTACACCATTTTGGGGGTGCTAAAAATTATAGGTTGAAACAGTCAGGTCTATCAGATAATAAAAAAGTGATTATAAGATGTCAGATCCCACCTGTCAAAGATGGCTCCGTGTAAGCAAGACTCAGACAAATTAATTAAAGTCTTATTTATTAGAGAAACCCAGGGGCCTATCACAAACACCTAGGCCAGGAGAGAGAGAAAGAGGAGAGAGAGTTAGGTTTGGGACTACTGTATCCAACTGCCAACAAACTCTCCTCTTGTTCCTTCAACCCACTCTTCCAATTGCCAACAAACTATCTTCCTGATCCTTCAATTGTCTCTTCTAACTTCCAACCCTGGGGAGAGTTTTATAGACTCAACAGCCAATCACTATTAGGGTATTATTTAGAGAGGGGCATTATCTTATTAAAAGGGGTGGGTCATTTTATGGATGGCTGGTGCTGGACTGTAGAAATACAATAAGGTACTAATAAAATTTTTATAGGATGGGCAAACAATTATGGAGCTGGGAGTTTGAGATGCAGTACATTGCAGTAGAATTTAATGTCCTATTTCCCACATGCATCATTCTTACATCCCCTTTCTAGTTTCCCACACTTACATTCACTTTCTCAGTTACTTTCTGTACTATTCAAAAAAAAGTGCTACTATCTATGCATCCTGATAATACTACTTTTCTGTTAAAAGAGTATCTGTGTACTAATAATTTTTGAATTATCTATATTTTACAAATCTTATTATTTTAATACCAACCAAAAGGGTTCTCAAACTTGCCTTTATTCTTTTTTTTTCCTTGTACTGCACTATGACTTAATCTCCAACTGAAGAAGATACTTTGAGGCTCCAAACTTTCAGGATCAGAGATTTTTTTTAATGCAATAATCACAGCTAGATATGCTGAATTGGGTTTACATGGATTGTTCCACAGTTAAAATTAGGTAATTTAGAAAGTTGAATAGCTCTTTCTAGCTATTAGAAGCCATTTAGAAAATCAC
Organism: Crocidura indochinensis; assembly: GCA_004027635.1. Classification (NCBI taxonomy): domain Eukaryota; kingdom Metazoa; phylum Chordata; class Mammalia; order Eulipotyphla; family Soricidae; genus Crocidura; species Crocidura indochinensis. The sequence goes on along the minus strand of PVKC010001727.1, from coordinate 14,567 downwards.
CACTCTTTGCAATAATGACAAAATGTAAATTAAATAAGTCCATTAGGTCTACAGAGTCCATTTCTGATGTGACTAGAAAGAGGGAAAGAGAGGTGGACACAAACATAAGAGGAATTTAGACCCTCTGAAAAATCAAGGTCAAAACTCTAATGAATCATTTTAATACTGGATGGCTACTTAGATAAGATTATTGAATTTATAAAATGAAAAAAATTAGTATATTCTACAAGGACCAACATAAACAAGCATACTATTGTAGAAAGAGAAAGAAATCAGCCAAAATAACCAGTTGTTAATTATTAAAAGAGTTTACTTTAAATATTTTAATAGTTGTGTATACACAGTAAAAGAAATTTAAAAATATAAGTAAATAGAAGAATGTTCACCTCTTTTGGATTGGGATATTTATTTTTTCTCTAAGTAATAAAAGCTCATCAAAAAATAGAATCTTTCATTTATACATAATTTAGATAGTTACAACTGTCCTAGAATGGTTAAACGTAAGATATATTTTCAAAAATTATCTGCAAGTTAATCAATTGCCCATTTTCAAAACACTTCGGTTTAAGATGGCATTTTCACTATATTTAAATTTTTGTTTTTCTTATTTCAACTTGAAAGTTAATCCTCTTCTCAACACATTTTTTCTATATGAAGTATGACCTTTGTTCATATTGGTTTGTATATTATTCTTCTATATCCCTTAGATATTATTGCAAATATCTCTTCTCTAAGAAATATTTTCTCAGTATAGTGTGATAGAACAGTGGTATACCCAATCCCGATTTATATTCTGGAATGATGGTCCCTATGTTTAATCTATGGGTGCAACTACTGAGGTCACTGGTCACCACAGGGTAAGACCTTGGAGGGTTTCAGCCCTGCTAGAGTACCCTAGCATAGGTATTCCCCACATTGAAGGTTCTAATTATCCTGGCATTACATAAATCTTTCTTTGGACCTATAGCCTGCTTGGCCAATAATGACCCTTGGTCCTTCTGAATATTATTTGTAAGCCCCTCTTACAAAAATGAAAACACAATTTCAGAGTGAAAATTAAATTTTCTGCCTGTAATAATCATTTATCTAACATTGTATTTTTGTGAAGCTTATTATGAGCAACACACAATATATGCTCTCTACCTGAAAACAAAAAAAGAAAAACAAAAGATTAGTTTTTAATACTACCTAATATATAACTATAAGCAACATATTTGTCTTGGATATTATCTTTCCAGTATTTATTCCAGTGCTACTAACTAATGTTTTCTGAGAAGAAAGTTTGTGCCATCCTATAAATGCTATGTGTTCTTATTGCCATATGCTTTTTAATTTTTATTTCTAAACAAAGCTTCACATTATAGGATACTGTTTTCATTTTCTTAACTAATCTCATAATGCATGCTTTTCTATATTTGTTGCTTTATGCTAAGTAATATTTGCAGAATTACTCTCTAATAATATTTAATGCTAATTAGTAATTGGTCATAATATTCTACTCCCCAGTTATATATGTTTTGCGATTACAGAAACAGTGCAATTAACATCGATAGAGAATATATTATTCTAAAATTTGTTTAAAATTTCTAATTTTATTTGAATGAGCTGTTTTACTCTGTCTTTGAACTTTAAGGAGTAGGTGTGCTGTGCCACTCGCTGCAGTGCTCAAGTTACTACTAGCTTGATATTTAGTTTTGTTCCAGTTACTCAGGAGACATTGCATTGCTAAGGATCTTACTGGAGTAAGTCAAATAAAAGTCAAGTGCCTTTGGGGCCAGAGAGGTGGCATAGTGGTAGGCCGTTTGCCTGGCATGCTGCTGACCAAGTACAGACCATGGTTCAATTCTCCCGCGTCCCATATGGTCCTTCAAGCCAGGAGCGATTTCTGAGTGCATAGCCAGGAGTAACCCCTAAGCATCAGGCACTGGGTGTGGCCCCAAAACAAATAAGTCAAGTATCTTTAACTTACCCTGTACTAGCTTCATCTATTTTTTCTTTTCTCTTTTTGTTTAATGACACAAAATACTATTTGAATTGTAATATGTCTTTAAGCCCCTCTAAAAAAGAACTATGCAAAACCATCATCCTATTAGTAAATTTTATGTTTTGCATAGTAAATCATGGTAGCCTATTACTATAATATGAAGTTAACATTGGAGAAGTCTCATTTATTGAAAAATTAATTTTAATTAGTGTTATTTACCCATTGGATTTTGACCACACCTAATGGTGCTTAGAGATAAATAGACAGTTATTATTTAACTTTTATTCTATTCATATAATGCATAGTGTGCAATAATAGATATTATACTCTTGTAACATTTATTACTAAAATGTTATTTAATAACCTCATTTTATGCTAAATTTTCTATAAATTTTTTGCTTTATTTTGTTTTGTTGGCCACACCTGGTGATGTTCAGTGGTTACTCCTGTCTATGTGCTCAGAGATTGCTTTTTGCTCAGGGGACAATATGGGATTCTGAGAATCGAACCAAGGTCCATCCTGGATCAAACAAGTGCAAGGCAAATGCACTACCACTGTGCTATAGCTCTGGCCCCTGTTCCTATAATTTCTAACACTGTACATTGTTTACTAAAATAGTTTAACTTTCGATGAGCTGATATCAATTTTAAACACACAAAACTGATAATGACTATAAAGATAAAATGATGTTGTTAGATAAAATATGAAAGGAATCAATAAGTTTGCACCAGTAATGTCTTGTGCCATTACAAAGAACTGGTGGAAACCTAATCAGTTTTGTATGTTTAAAATTGTTATCAGCTCATCGAAAGCTAAACCATTTTAGTAAACAATGTAGTGTTAGAAATTATAGAAACAGGGGCCAGAGCTATAGTGCAGCATTTAATTGCATAAATATTTTATTCTAGTTTGTCATTAGGTAGACCTATAAAGAAATAAGCAGTGTTTTAGGCACACTTTGATTTAAGCAAAGTGTGTATACTCATTGAGATTTTAGAATAAGACAAACAATAATCCATGCACAAAGAAAGTCTGGACAACATGAGTGGTACGGGGAAGTCTTAATTAGAACTTAGCAGTAAAGTCACATCATTGAACAATGAAGACTGCATGATAGATGAGGAAAGCTAAAAACCAGGGAAATCTTTCCAGGAGGTAAATGTCTTGCTGATATATTTTACCATCTGCTTGTATTTTTCCTTTCAAAGCATTGTATTTATGACTAATAAAAAGAAAGAGAGGAAATTGGAGGAAACAAGGAAAGAAGATGGGTTAATAAAAAAACAAAGTGGTAAAGGAAATAATACATAAAATCTCTAAAAACTCAAGACAATTCCAAACTTGATAGTACATTTTTATTATATTTAGTTAGAAATATTTAAAGACAATCGGATAATGTTAATTTTAAATTTAAATGTAAGAGATGGAGAGTAAGGTATTTAAATAAAATTAAGCAATATATCTAGTCTCAGATATACATTGAATAATTTTTAAATGAGGAACAATATACCATTTGATGCAATTAGTAGAACATCTGAGTAATGTTGCATTCTCGCTCTTCTAATTTTGTTGGCTATATTATCCCTAGACTCTACTCCATAAAATCACTACCAATATAATGCATACTATGAATTGTAATTATAAATTATAATAATGCAAGGTAAGTATTTAGCAATAATATCAACCAGGGAACAATGTTGACAATTACTCATGCTATTTGTTTACAGAAGGGACTGAGAGAATTCATATATCAAAGTTCTTTCTAAATTTTAACCAATTTTATAGCTGTAAAATGCTATGGTATACAAGGAACAGTTTTGTATACAACTGAAAATAGAACTAAAGAGAAAATACAGTGCAACCTCTGTCATTTATGAAATAATAAAATAGGTTAGTTTCCATCTTCTTTGACACCTCTAAAACCACACACTTTTCAATCAGGACACCCAAGTCAAATAACTAATTGCTATAATATTTCAAAACTATTATTCATCTTCAGTGATATCTTCCTTTTATTTCAATAGGGTTTTTAACAAAAAGGTGGTAAACAAAATTATTTTTTACAAAATCATATATATAGTAAAAAGAAGAACATACAAACACAATGTAAAATAGGAGAACTGATATTTTTCAATAAAAAATTTAGATATAATTTTAGACACAGGATAGACATTAAGAATCGAGTAGAAGAGCTTTTAAGCATTTTGAAGCTTGAGACTCAGAGAATTCAGGGGATAAGAATTTGTTTTGCATGCAGCCACGCCCCAATCAATCCCTATCATCACATATGATTTCTAGGGACAGAACAATAAGCCCTTAGCACCACCTTAATGGCCCCAAACACTACAACTACCCTCCCATGCTGAAACTTAAAAATTCTCCCAACATAAAACATCAAATTATTCATGGATGTGTGTTAGCTGTTCGCACTTTTAATCCTCTGATTATAAAGTTTACTCGTGTTCAAAGAACTGACATATTTAATTAAGAAGTTATTTTTCGGGGCCGGAGATATAACATGGAAGTAAGGCGTCTGCTTTGCATGCAGAAGGTCAGTGGTTCAAATCCCGGCATCCCATATGGTCCCATGAGCTTGCCAGGAGAGATTTCTGAGCCTAGAGCTAGGAGTAACCTCTGAGCGCAGCTGGTCGTGACCCAAAAACCAAAAATAAAAACAAAAGAAAAAGAAGTTACTTTTCCCAGTTACTAAAAAAATACAATATTCATTGATGTTGCCTTTATTTTAAAATATCTTTACTTAGTGCATAATTAACAGTTATAATTTAGCTCAAATCTACATTTAAATATCCTTCAAATGTATTTGCCAAGAGATTTTGCTGGTTTTTCACTTTTCTATTGCAAAGAAGTCTATACGTAATTTCTAGAAAATACATTATAGCATGATACTATGTATCTTTAACTCCTCAAATCTGTCGAATACACTACTCAAGTGAAGAGATAAGCATTAAGCCCCATAATTCACATTTATTTTACATTTATTAAGGGTCAAATGCATACTTAGCACATGTATATACAAAAAATTGAAAAACTGTCAAATTGAGTATCTATACCAAAATTTGTGCACTTAAATATCACTAAACACTCACAAGAATAGAGGAGCTAAAGCAGTGATATATGAGGTTAGCAGTTTCAAATATTGAAGGCAAGCTTCCAGGCTATCAGAATACTTTACAAAGGTTACAAAACAAAAGAACTCTGAACAATGGCAGTCTATGCCTTCATGATTAGCACCATTCTCCATTGGGAATAGAAAATATAATGCAGTCACACTTCAGAGCCCAGATGCTTTGTTAATACTAGACATCCCAGACCACCTGTTTTCACATATTCATATGCACTTTAGTCTGTCATTCACAAATGCCCCATGCACATATTTGGTAGTTTGCTAGCCCACTGCTTTGGCAATATTCCAGATGAGTAAGTACATTGTACTTTAGAGTTTCTCTTTACAGTGCTTTCTAAATTATGTTAAGTTGCTCACTATATCTATAAGTATTAAAGGCTCACTTACAGCATGACAATTGGAGTAGATCAAGATGATTCCACATAAGACCTATTAATTCAAAGATTTTATGTGATATTACATAGGATTCAATGAATTTGTCTTATCAACTTCATGTTCCTAGAACATAAAGACAATTACATGACTTACTATCAGATTTTTCCTTAATCCTGGAAAGTGTGCATATAGAAAGGTAGTAAGGATGAATTTAGTGTAGACTTCTAATTCTAATGTTTTGGTATTTTAATTGTTATAATTCCATATTACCAATTATATTATTGTAAAGTTAGTGAATACATTGCAAAATTAAATATTTAACTTTTCCTCTTAAAGACTCTAAATCTGTTCACAAATTCCTAATTAAAAATGGCATTTTAATTAATGCTTATTAGCTTTTACTTATATAGTTATATATAAATATAATATATTGGAGCATATTATATTTAGAGAGAAAAACTAGTCCATATGGATAAGTAAATTTCATTTTAAGTATGATGTCAATGATGACTGATATATTTTTCCAAAAAACCTTTAAATTTGTAATATAATGGCATCATAATTAAGGATTAACAAAATGTAACAAATAAAAGCAGAAGCATTGCAGTTTATTTAATTAGATAGTAGAAACATAGTTAAACGCTATAAATCCTAAAGTCATTTAGGAAAATCACAAAATACTCAAATCTGTTTTCCCCCAAGTGGTTTAGGGAACAAGCCATTAAGCGGATGTTTCACATGCTGATCATTTTAAAATTACAATATGCAAAACATTAGCTAGGCAGCTAGGGCATATAAAAACCAATAAAGAGAACAATATGGTGCCCAAAAGTTAATTGTTCAGACTCTGCTTATAAAATATATGCATACTTCTTACTACATTAATACATTACATTCATGGAGATCATATAATGTGAAACATTTTTTAAAATCTTTATCGTGGGGGCTGAAAGGATAGTACAGTGAGTATGGAACTAGGCTTAGATGCAGACATCCTGGGTTCAATTGTAGTGTCCCTAAAAAGTCCACCTAATGCTGCCAGAAATGATGCCTGAATATAGCTAAGAATAAACCATGAGTATTGCTGGATATGACTCCAAAATAAAAATAAACATAAATAAAAGACAAACAAATCAAAAGTTATGTTCTAATTCTAAGGAGGGATGTGTATAAATAATATTAGTGGAAATTGAGATTTTTATTTGAAATTTCCTAGTGGACATTTTTTAGAGACTTAGATGTATTCTTGATAATTGTCATTTAAACAGGCCAGATAAAGATTGTCTTGAGAGGACATACAAAGCCAAGAACTAAACACAAGTATTGAATTTGGGTCCTGGGTTATGTAAAACAGTTGCCTAAACTCCTATCTCCAGTGTCCTTATGAGACTGTTTCAATGTACAACTTCTGTTCCTTCTTTATTAATCTCTTACTAATAACAATTAATTTCTTATGAATAAAAATAGTGTGTTTTCTTTGTATATACAAGATGCAACACTTGAATAATAAATTAACTTGTGACTTTATTATTTGCCTTAGCAAAAAGCCTGATAGGTTTTCTTCTGGATAATGGAAGAATTTGAGCAAGAAGGAAGGATCCAGGGGAAAAGATGGTACTGGCACAGCATAAGCTTGGCAGAAAAATATTTTCTCTAGGAAAATTTTATTTTATTTTATTTATTTTATTTTATTTTTTGGGTCACATCCATCAGCCCGCAGTTGTTACTCCTAGCTCTTTGCTCAGAAATTGCTCCTGGCAGGCTCAGGGAATGCTGGGAATTTAACCGGGTTCGTCCCAAGTTGGCCTCATGCAAGGCAAACACTCTACAGCTATGCTATCACCCAGACCCCTTCTCCTAGGAAAATTTTAAATCATTGACAAATAAATTTTATAAGTCACAGGTATTGGTTTTATTGAGTGATGAGGCAAAAGATAGTGAAATGATCACAGTTATAAGGGTCAGAGCACAGATAATACAAAAATTAAGAAGGTTTTAATGTCTCAGTGCTACGTTTACCTAAGCACCACCAGAATGATCCTTGAGCAAAGAGATAGGAGTGAGCTCTACTGGCTGTGGTTCAAAACCAAACACCACCACCAAAAAGTTCACAAAATTATATACTAATGAGTGCTAATGAAAGAGACTGAATTCAGAATATACAAAGTGTAGTGATACTTTATTCAAGGAAAATATAGATTTCAACTTTGAAATAGTACTTGACTTACTGAATGTATTGTGTGGGATTTTTCATAGAAAACAAAGACTTCTGCTTTCATGACATGCTGACAAGCTATTTTCTACTAAGATAAAAAAGAAAATGCAAAAATAATTTTACATAAATAATTTTTTTTGCTTGTTTGCTTTGGGGTCACAACCAGTATCATTCAGGGTTTACTTCTGTGCTCAAAAATCACTCTTGGCAGGCATATGGGGGAACCATATGGAATGCTTGGGATCAAACTAGGGACAGCCTAATGCACGGCAAATGCCCTACTAGCTGTGCTATAGCTCCAGCCCCAGAAAGTATTTCTTAATTCCATTTGACTTTTAACATTTCTGTGCATTTTCAATTTTTGGATATGTTGTGTCATATCTCATATACATTTGGTTTTATTTGTCTTATGTAAGGTAGTAGCTCTCACATGATTCCAATAAAAACAACGTACCACAAAACTACTATCCCTAAACGGTTTGTGTTCCACTGAATCTGACCCAATAACATATTCTCTATGAATTGTATTTGTGCTGGGGAAAAAATAAGTAAACATAGAATTAGTTTTATTTATTCTAGCATAATCTGGATTAAACGGTCTGATTCATCATTTCTATGTCATTCAATTCTTTTTTTTTTTTTTTTTTGGTTTTTTGGGTCACAACCTGCAGTGCTCAGGGGTTACTCCTGGCTCCATGCTCAGTAATCGCTCCTGGCAGACACAGGGGACCACATGGGGCACCGGGATTCGAACCAATGACCTTACGCATGAAAGGTAAACAAATACCTTACCTCCATGCTAACTCCCAGGCCCCGTCATTCAATTCTATATTCCTCTGACTTCCAAATGATTCACCTTTGCTCTGAACCATCTATACTTTTTAAATTTAAAAAAGTCTGCTAAAATTCTTATAATACTGTTATAATATTTTATAAATCCTGTCCTATTCTTAATAACTAAATGTTGAGATTTTAAAACATTTTAGTTGCTTCTGCTGTGTCCAGCCCAAAATTTAGTTCTTTTGATTATAGAACTGAGGAACTTATTTTCTTGCTGGCTGTGTGCTGAGGAATGATTCCAGATTTGACAAATCTAAACAAGATCTTTGACTCTGGGCACTATTCAAAGACATCAAAGATGGGTAAAACAACATTCTAACACTGCATTTCTCTAAGTAACTCTTCTGACATCCTTTTCCTTGCTTTATTAGTTTTACTTTACTTTTTATTTAATTTATTCATTATTATTTATTTTTACATTTTTATCTTATTATTATTATTTTTATCTCACAGGTAAAGCACTGGAAAAGATCACAGGGTGAAAGTCAAACTTACCACATAAGAGAAATCTCAATTTAATTTTACTGATACTACAATAATTTCCTACTCTGTTGTCCACATACACTCTGCTTCCAAACATATTAGTATAGAATTGAATCACCTTACAATATTTTATGGTTCCTCAATAAATAGATATCTAAATATACTTTAACAAACTCAAAATTTCAAAACCAATCTTTATTATGAAGAAAGCTTTAATTGAAATGAATGTTTCTGTCTCTCATGTCTGTCTTGGAGAATAGGGTGGATTCTAACCTATAAAATGGCATGATATATTTCTAGGTATACATAATATTTTCATATTTAAAAATGTCTCATATGGTTCAACATCTCTCTTTTTTCTTTTTTTTTTTTTTGTTTTTGGGTCACACCCGGCAGTGCTCAGGGGTTACTCCTGGCTCCATGCTCAGAAATTGCTCCTGGCAGGCATGGGGGACCATATGGGGCACCGGGATTTGAACTGATGAGCTTTTGCATGAAAGGTAAATGCTTTACCTCCATGCTATCTCCCGGGCCCCATGGTTCAACATTCTTAGTTGTCCAATATATATGTTAATTCTAAATTTTTGATTACTCTTGTTAACAATGTTATTTTCACTGTATCTATATCTTTCAGTTCGAGTTAACTTAAATGTTATTTTTCAAAAAAAGTGAAAAAAATGTGGCCAGAGTGGTAGCACAAGCAGTAGGGCATTTTGCCTTGCACAAACTAACCGAGGATGGACCGGGGTTCAATCCCAGAGTATCCCATATGGTCCCCCAAGCCAAGAGTAGTTTCCGAGTGTCACTGGGTGTGCCCCCGAAAAAAGCAAAAAAAAAAAAAAAAAAAAGGCCAGAAGATGAAAGATAAACGCAGAATGATAGCACTATTCTGAAATACCTAGAACATACACCACATATACAACTAATATACATAGAACAAATAACAGGGTTGTTTAACAGGGTAGAAACTCCAAACACTGTTAACAGTACACATATACTGGGGAGTAGTGCCAAAAACACATGAAAAAGGAACAACATAAACACTCGACAACACATTATACCATAAAGAAACCAGCTACAGCAGAAACAGCAGCATAGCGAGAACAGGTATGTAATCAGCCTGTTACTACAAAGGCCCATAATAATCTCTTAGGGATCTTATACAAGATTACAGGTAAAGAATACCATGGGAAATCACTGACTCCAACGGAAGCATTTCAAAATAATATGTGTTAATGCCTTAAGCTTACTATATTTAAAGTAACCTCTCAGCTTTTCTGTCCACAGGCGTTCTTGGATACAGAGTGGACAATCTAAAATGACACTTCGGAGCTAAGCCACACGAGAGACCATACCCAGGTTGCGTTATGAAAATGTCTCCATAGGGGCCCGGGAGATATCATGGAGGTAAGGCATTTGCCTTTCATGCAAAAGGTCATCGGTTCGAATCCCGGTGCCCCATATGGTCCCCCGTGCCTGCCAGGAGCAATTTCTGAGCATGGAGCCAGGAGTAACCCCTGAGCACTGCCGGGTGTGACGCAAAAACCAAAAAAAAAAAAAAAATGTCTCCATAAAACTCTTTAACATACCCTTTATCTCTAGGTTATATCTTCTTTTAGGACCTGAAGCATGTGACCAGCCAGACCACTGAAGCGGCAACTGTGACCTACAGACTTATACAACAAGGCCTACTCATTGAACATACTCAAGCAAACTAACATTCCCAGACTCTTCTCTCCTCTCTTCTCACTACTTCTTTATTTTTTTCTTTCTTTTTCTATTTAATCTTATTTTCTCTTTTCTTCTTTTCTGCCCCTTCCATATACTTTCCCCGTTCCCCTTTTAGGAATCCAACTATCCCTTCACCACTCAATCCCATCCAGATTTCCCACTTATTAAAACTCTTCAGCCTCAGTTCTTAATCTATTAGGCATCAAGATTGACCTCCTACCCCAACGAACCAGTATCCAGTACCCAAGCAAAGGGACACCCACACAAACCCACACCTCGTCCCTAGCAGGAAAAGTCAACCAACACCCCTGTTGACTTATGCTGTGTGGTCCTTCTTACCAACTCTTCCTAAAGTGGACTGTTGCTGGATACAGACTCAGACCTTAAAGGACTCCCAATACAAGAACTCTACCCAAGACCTCCCTGCCGCAAATCCTTTCCCAGTTTCAAGAAGGTCAGGGTGTGTGATGAAAAGGCTCCTGGGAACTCACACCCCACAAGAAAATATCAAAAGACAATGGGGAAACCTATACTTCCATCATAAGTATAAGACCTGTATAACACTACCTCTTTACCTGCTTTTCCCCGAATTAAAGGTAGTCTCCTGCAAAAAAAAAAAGTGAAAATAATTATCAAAAAATAATTATCAATAAATAGTTAACAAATTTGTATAATAATATAAGAACATTTAGGACTTCCAAATGTCTAATAATGTCTATTACATAAAATAAATTTTATTTGTCACATAAATAAAAACTATGAGACAATTTTGACTTATACTGATACTAATTCATCGTTTTTCTAAGAATAAATTACGAACATATTGTTCCAGTCTTCCTGACCATCATATATATTTTTCTAAAATATGGAAATGAGGTCAAACACCCTTTAAAATTATATGGTTTCCTACTATAAATAAAATGCTGGCCTAAATACCAAGCATAGCATTATCATTCATAGTCACCTGGTCTTTCATAAGAAAATCATCAAATTTCAAATAACAGACCACAATAAATCTCTAGAGATGTTAAAGTATTTATAAAGTATATGAGGAAATTAATGCAGATTCTGCACTGATATTCAGAATATATAAAAGACCATATTGGATTGTTTGCTTTATGTAACTCTCCTGATAGCTGCAGCTATATTTAAATGGTTTCTCATATTTTTGATATTTATGAGGAAAAGAAAGTCCCTCTATTTTTATATTGTATTAGGATTATATTATTTCCCATTTCATTCTGATTGCATATGTAGTTTCATCTTAACTCATTTTTTCTGAGATATTGTTTCTAAACATGCTGAAGAGGCAGAGCCTTACAGACCTTCCACAGTCATAAAGCAAACTGCAGGATAAATTATGATATAAAACTATTTTAGGGGGCACAATAAAAAATTTAGTAAAAATACTTTTGTTCTGCTGTTAATTGGGGAAACATGCAAGTGAATTTATAATGCTCCAAGATCTCTGTGAAGAAGAAAATTTATGAGTATAATGAAAAAAGTTTTAGTAGTTCTTTCTAAATTAGCATGGAAATTAGAATTCGATGAAAAAGTAACTAGAATACAAAGCTGGGTTCTAGAGAAATAGAACCCTCAAACATTGACTGGTATTATCCAATTGGTTTGTGTGTGTGTGATTTTTGTTTGTTTATATTTTGTTTTGTGTGTGTGTTATGGATATAACCATAAAGATTTCTCAATATAAAGGGAAATGGCACGAGTCAGGACAACAAAAATTATATAATTCCAAACTAAATAAAAAATTTTAGTTTTAGTGTTTAGCTTTTGGACTACAGCTGAAGGTACTTTGGTTTTACTTCTGTGCATTCATAAATCACTCCTAGCAGTCTCAGAGGACCTTATGGGATGCCAGGAATTGAACATTGGTCAGTCGCTAACAGGCAAATGCTATGTATACCCATTGTCCTATCTCTCTCACCCCAGTCAAGCTAAACAATTTTGAAATCAAATATAATGGAAAAGTTTTTTTAATTCAATGAATAGAGTTTTCTAACAAAAGTGAATAACTTGGTAGCTATTGTAAAAACATCTCATACATAAAAATATTGCCAAATTTTAATGTTAGTTCAGGACAAATGATGCTGTACTGGTTAAAATGTTTAAAATTTAAATATAAGCTAAAGATGATAAGGCCTAACAGCTGCCAGTTCATCAGAAAAACAAAAACTGCATATTACTTTTTACAAAAAGAAAAAAGTTTTTGTTACATTTCAAAGTGTGTTGAGCATTACTCAAATCTATCCTCCAAGCTTTGTTTCATGGAATATTTATATAGGAGATGGATGTTTCTGAAACATGATTTCAAAGATAAAGTGGATTCTTTCATGCTTTGCTTTGGTGAATTTCCTCCTAAACCATTAGTTTGTAACTTTTCTTTTTTTGAGGGGGCCACATGTGGGTGTTCTCAAGGCTTTTGCCAGGTTCTGTTCAGGGATCATTCCTGGTGAGTCCAGGGACATATAATTCTGTTTGCCATCATGTAAAACAAGTCCTAACCACACTCTCCTGTAACACCTGAGGCATCTTGTGACACTCTTATGGTTACCTGTTAGAGGTAAAAAGGGACAGAGTAACAAAGGATGCAGGATGAGTGGCATAATCTGAATTTTTATATATTAACTGGTTTATTTTTCCTGAAAAATAAATACATATATTTATTATTTTTGTAAAATAATACTATGAAAGCTTTAATTAAAAACAAAAAGTGTTGGGGCAGGAAATAGTACACAGGAATAGATGAGGAATTTGCCTTGCATGTGTCAGACTCAGGTTTGAACTCTGGCATCCCATATGGTTCCCCCCTCCGCCACCCCGGTCCTGCCAGGAGTGGTTTCTGAGTGCAGAGCCAGGAATAACCCCTCAGTTCGACCAGGTGTGGCCCAAAAATAACAACAACAACAACAGCAAAAACATTTAAAAAAAAGAAAAGGTGTTGAGGCATATTTTTTGTAACTGGCATATCAATACCAGATAATCCAGTTCTTTTTATCCCAAGGTATCATTAATATACAACCAAGTCTACTCTTCTCTAGAATATTACACAGTATGCTTTTACTGATAAGAACAAAAAGCCAGCCAACATTATAGTTTCTAGATTCCAATAAGGTTACTTATGATGCCAAGGAACAAGAAACTGTGATTTGAAACTCAGTAAAAAATTAGTCAAAGCAAAACAAGAGGTTATCCAGATGAAGCAGTTTGAAGACAATAAGTTTTTAAACTGCTATCAATATATTCAAAGTGTCCAATAATTTACTTGTATATGGATAAATTTACATACCTTAAGAAGTAGTATAGGTTGTGCCATGAAGGTCTTTAATTTTTTTTAATAAAATCATTTCAGGGGCTGGAGCAATAGCAGAGAGGTAAGGCACACAGCGAACACAGGTTCTAATTCAACTTCCCATATGGTTTCCAGAGCCTGGTCGGAGTGATTTCTGAGCGCAGAACCAGAAGTAATCCCTGAGAGCCACCAAGTGTGACCCAAAACCCAAAATAAATAAATAAATAAATAAATAAATAAATAAATAAATAAAATATTTTGGCACCTCAAAGGAAATAGCGCCCAGGATACAAGAGCCACTCACTGAGTGGGAGAAACTATTCACCCAATACCCATCAGATAAGGGGCTAATCTCCAAAATATGCAAGGCACTGACAGAACTTTACAAGAAAAAAAATCTAATCCCATCAAAAAATGGGGAAAAGAAATGGACAGACACTTTGACAAAGAAGAAATACAAATGGCCAAAAGACACATGAAAAAAAA
>PVKC010001726.1:0-48273 GCA_004027635.1 Crocidura indochinensis | reverse complement strand
CACTGATACTTTTCAGAAAGCCCCTATGAATCACTGCTTTTGTCATATGAGTTTATCAGCCCAGCACTACAAAGCCTCAAATTTGCTTGTGTGATGATGAGACACCCCATAATTTTAACTCTGATTTTCCTAATATTAGTAATATACAAAATATTCAGTAAATTATTCCTACCTGCCAAGGGTCAGGCTTTGAGGAGTTTGGTAAACTGATGATCAGTTTGGAGGAAATTTTATATTCATGATAGAATATTGAGTGCCAAAAATAGCTGTATTATAGACAACTCTGGAGTCAGACGCGCTACCGTTGCGCCACGAGGTCATTATAGACAACTCTGTAAGCTACATGTCTAAAATAAAGATAGCATGGAGGTAAGGCATTTGCCTTTCATGCAAAAGGTCATTGGTTCGAATCCCGGTGCCCCATATGGTCCCCCGTGCTTGCCAGGAGCAATTTCTGAGCATGGAGCCAGGAGTAACCCCCTGCCGGGTGTGACCCAAAAACCAAAAAAAAAAAAAAAAGATATACTTGATATGATCTCTAGTTTTAGGATGCTTTGCAACTTGGAAAGGAATTTTATTCCATGACAGCCATTCATGGATATGGAAATTTGAAAGGATACTTATTCATGTTTATTTAAGAAGAACATATTGATATTCTCCCTTAGAATATTGTATATCTCCATGTTTTTATTCTTTTCTTCTCTCTCAAAATAGACAGGAAGTGGGGAGGCAGGGCTGGAAAGAGCTCTGCCCTTGGAATTTCCATATTCTCTGCCTGATGTCATTAATGATTCACTTAAAGAGAAAGGTTAGAACATTCTTTTTTTTTTAATTAGAATTAGGATTTTATCCATCCATTTTTCTAATTGTTTTTTTCATTTCAAGGCTAATTGTAAAAAACATCTCATAGGACACTGTTGCATATACCCTAAAAGAAATGATGACTGATCTTATGTAAAATAATTTTTAAAGTTACCCTGAGAAATTTCACTACAAAAAAACTAAAATATGTTAAATTACTTGTGTCAGTTATTATAAAAATTTTAAATATACTTTATTTCAATCCACATCTTCTAAATTAGGTATTTTATGTTGTCCTACTTTTATATGAGAGGAACAGGGCTGGAACTTGAACTAAAGATGAACCACCCTCTCATTTCAAGGAAGGTCATTTGAGCATAGAAATATGCAAACAAATAGATGACTTGGAGTAGTTACTACTTATTGACGTATATTGTTGAACAGTTTTAGAGTTCTGACTCAGATAATTATTTAGAGAAATTCTGAGGAAATGTCAATAAAATTCAAAATGTTTAGAGGTGAATTAGGACAAAAAAGCCTCTTATCTACAAATGATTTGCCACCAAGGCTGTAAAGATTTACTTACATTTGTATTTCATGATCTGTAGGCATTAGTATCTCTTGAAATGCAGGCTACCCTGATGGATGGGGAAATAGAACAAACTAAATCATATGTTCAAATAGTGTCATATAAAATTATAGTTATGAAGTGGCAAGTGCTTCAGCAGTAGAGACTTAGCTTTGATTCTATAGAAGCAAAGTATGAGATAGAATTCTCATGTCATGATTATAGAGTGTGTGAGATCAGGTTAAAATTCTTGGTGGAAGTTGGGGATGAGGGTAAGTAAAGGTCAGTCATAGCCTGTGAGAGTAACTGAAACAGGACCTCTGTTTCATAGAAACAGAGAGTTACATCACATCTAGAAAATAATTTTATTCCCCTATTTTTTTCCTCTAGCTTCATGGCCAAGAGATAGAATGATTTGGAAGATATTTCTCTCAGAGGCTGAGAATAATTTTCTGAAAAAGGCAGAGAATGACTGGTTGTGCCTATTGCATCACATTGGAGAGGTGTACCTCTCTCAGGTTCCTTTTACAGGGTGGGAGGAATTTCAGAGTCTGGGCACCTAACAGTGCCACAAGGGAGAGTGTATTTATCTAAGGGAAAGAGCAAACAGATGTCTATTAGCAAGTGAGAAGCTCTCAAGTGTAGGACTCCCATAACTATAGAGGAACTGTTTTTGTTGTCAAGTGGGGATCTGAATCTTTAAGCCTTGACCAGGGAGTTTTCTTCTCTGAAGTTAGTGTGTTGCTCTTGGAGTGGAAGCAATATAAGGTCTGCCTCTGGCATTGTCTTGGTGATAGGTGTGTAGATTAGCTTATCAATAGGACTATAATGTGCAAATGGAGACATCCATTTTGCATTGCTTGGTGTCTACTGTATAGGTGGATCTGGTTTCAGTAGTTTATGAACTTGTTCTTTTCTCTCCATTGCTGAAGGTCACAGAATGTTCAATATGTGCTTAGACTGGCCAGTTCCTTGCCTCACTACCCTCCACAAAAGACTAGGGCAAAATTCTTGTAAGAGAACAGAGGAGATGATTAATTCTATTTATCTTCTGGAAAGACTTTTTCTTAATCATTCGCACCACAGCAAGAATGACCAGAGTTATATTTAATAGACAGTTGATTAACTGGATGACAGAAAGACAGAACATTGATCATTAAATAGAAGAAAAGGGAGATAGAATTGATTTTCTTTAAAGATATGCTTTAGTATTTTAAAAATGTGTTTATTTAGAATAGGCAAATAAGTAGCATGGATGTGATGCCTGAATTATTTACTTCTCCTGGAAAGCTTTAATAACAATTAAAACAGCCATGTAGTTTGTTCTTTAAGTAGCAATTTTGTGACTTTTTCTATAAAGCACAGGTCCCAACTATACACTGCCATTTGCGCTATATAGTGCATATTGTTCTCCTTTACATAATCCAGTTTTCCAGGTGAAGACTTTAAGAGGAGTATAATAGGTGAGGAATAAAGATAATAAAAAATATAGACTCTGGGAGGCCGGAGCGGTGGCACAAGCAGTAGGGCATTTACCTTGTATGCACTAACTTAGGAAGGACCGTGCTTTGATCCCCGGCATCCCCTATGGTACGACAAGTCAGGGGCAATTTCTGAGCGCATAGCCAGGAGTAACTCCTGCATCACTGGGTGTGGCCCATACACCAAAAAAAAAAAAAAAAAAAGACCCTGGGAAACTTTTAATTTTCTTTAAAGACAACTTGTCTGAAAAAAGGATACTCTGGGTTGAGATATATAGTATAGTATATAGATGCTTTCATTGCAGGAAACATCTGAGTTTCAATCCCCAGAATTCTATATGATCCCCTGAATACCACCAGGAGTAATTTCTGACTGCAAAGCCAGGAATAAGCTCTAAGCATCACCAGGTATGCCCCCCAAGAAACTCCCCCAAATTAAAAAGGATATTCTTACTACCAATGCCACTACTGTAGGATCTTGAGGCATAAATATTTATTGAAAAATATCTGATTAAAAATATTCCACCAGTGTTTGCTAGCTCTACCATCTGGTTCTGCTCTTTCCAGAATAGTATTAGCATAATTAAATTAGCACTTTCTTATCTCACCTCTCTCTATTCTGGTATGTAATGTAACTTATCAGGTTTTTTGGGGGGGAGGTGTACATTTTTGTGTTTTTTAAATAAAAATGACTTTATAAAATGAAATTTGTGATATCATATTAATTTAACCTGAAATAAAGGATGGATTCTTTAGTGATCTTTAATATTTTTTTCAAATGGCAAGAAGATAAAAAAATATATCAAGAGGGTGGTTTTACTGTAATTTTGTTCTATTTTTCCAAGACATAGATAAATTGGGTGACTGTAAAATTTCAACAATGAAAAAGCTGATGAAGATCAAGGTAACATCTTCAAGTGCTCATCAAATTCGGGCTTGGGGCCAACCTTTTGTGTAGTACTTAGGACCTGTTTTCTCCTGCCAGAAAGTATGTGTCTCAGACTCTGTTTTACTTAATTTTATAGGAAAATCATGATTTGAGTCAAAGATATCCATTTTTAATAGAATATTCAGCCTTATTTTATAGATTGAGTAGATTGGAAATTTTTTCCATAAAGAATACAGCTTTAGTGGAACATTCACCACCTATAACTCAAGTACTCAGTTTTACTACAGCTTTAGAATTTGACTCAGACTCATAATTGTAAATCTCTTGTTGAGGGACTAGAACTAGATAATAACCAGAAGTGAACTACACTAAATTTTCTAAGTTTTATTTGTTTTCTCAAGCAAGGAACACATCATTGGTATTCTGGCAGAAACTTGTAGAAAAATAAAGGGTTCAAGCAAATTACTTATTAAGGGGAAATAAAAACACTCAATAGTAGTGATAAGCAATTTTTTTTAACTTTTCTAAGTAAAATCTTATTGGAGCAAAGCTCTGCCTGATCATTTACATATTTTCTTTTCAATATTCAATTTCTTTTCAATACTGAAATGATAGGATAACTGAAGATTTTTACAAGAAAATCTGAATTAACTGCAACTTTATGGAATATGATTATTTTAAACTGTATTTATCCAAATTTAAATTAATCATAATAGTTTGTTATTATGGGTCAATATTTTAAATTTCTCTCCAATTGCTTCTACTTTTATGTTGTTGCTACTTTATTCTCTTGTGGTAAGCTTTTTCTTTGTTCATGGTACATGCAATCTAATAGCCAGCTCCAGGGGGCACCGTGAATCATATGTGGCCAGGCACCTCCAAGCTATATTTGACCCTCTGTTTTAGCTCCCTCTTTTCTCTTTCCTCTGTGATTATTTCTGGCTCTATCATTTCCTTTTAAACTTTCTTGTATATTTCTCCTTATGTAGGTAGGTGTTCATCCTCCAGTTGTTTTATTTGAACCTGAATCTCTTCTATAGCATTTTTCTGTTTTCACTCTACATAGCACAGAGAGTTAAGACATTTAGAATTGGAAAGTAAATATGCTAAATAAAGCAATAAGCATACATTTAAATTCTAACCCTTCGCTTAATTCTATGACTTTGAGAAATTTATTTGTATCTTCAGAGGTTCTCTTATCTCTAAATTGAGAGCTAAATTTCTTTCATTCTGAACAACAAACAGCATGTCGAATTGTGTGAATTTTTAAAAGAAAGTGTTTACACAGTACTGGCATGTAGAATTAACTCCAAGAAATGATAAATTTTACTTTTAGTGATGAACAAATAATATCTACGGGCATTAGACTGTGAGCTTATATAGACAGAGCTTGCTATTTTGTTGTATAGTAGCAGTAGAATAAGTACATGATAGTCTCTTTAAATCACTATTTAATACGTGAATAAGAAAAACATTTTAAATACCACCTTTTACCAAAACAGTGACTTCAGAAGTTTAATTTATATCTGACTTCACAGTTAAAATCTAGACTTACATTTCTAATCCCATACTCTGTATCTCTCTGACATAATTTAATGGATAGATACACAAGCATGCTCTTTACTCAGTGTATAGCTCCTATCTCTGACACTGGTAGTTTCACTAATTTGGTGCCATCTTGGTTTTCCCTTATATACTTGGCATTTCATATCTAGCTGGTTCCCAATTTCTATTTATTATTGTTGATATCCTTCCCACTATTTCATTGATTGAGTTTAGAATCATTCCTTCTAATTTGCATTAATAGTCAGGTTTTATAACTGACTGGTCTCTCTTCTTTAGTTTCATCTGACAACATTGCTAAGTCATTCCTAGGACAAAATTTCTGAAAATCAGTGTTTTCCAAGTCAGCATTTCTTAAACTTGTGAACCAGCACTTTGTCTGCATATGGGTTTATGTTCTGGATTTATAACCCAAGCAGCAGCCTAGTGGTTTCAATCTTTCTACACCTGTGGACTAGCACCAGTTTATGGGTTAGTGGTTGAATATCGCTAAGTTGGCCGGAAGAAATAATCAAAACCCGGGCCCGGGAGATAGCATGGAGGTAAGGCGTTTGCCTTTCATGCAAAAGGTCATCGGTTCGAATCCCGGTGCTCCATATGGTCCCCTGTGCCTGCCAGGAGCATTTTCTGAGCATGGAGCCAGGAGTAACTCCTGAGCACTGCCGGGTGTGACCCAAAAACCAAAAACAAACAAACAAAGAAATAATCAAAACCCTCATTGATGAAGGGGCTTTTTATATACATATTCTATCAATGAGAAACCAATTTTTGAGTTTAAACCACATCTAAGAGTTAGACTCCTTACTGCAAATTTCTAGACATATCTCGTGTGACCATAATGGCCCCTTAACCAGCAACGTTTTGGGTTTGTATTTTTGCTTAAATAAAAGTTTCAGGCTCCTTTTCATTATGTTATTTGAAGAAGCCAAGGCATTGCATAAAAATTTAAACGCTAGAAGCAGAACAGTGGTAGTTCATGTGCAAGCTTTGATCTGAATCATGAGTGTGCTGCTTTTTCTCTTGACCCTTCCTGCTTCTCTGAATTTACAAATCTGTATGTGAGAAAAGAACTACTTCACTCTAAAGATCCAGAGGTAAGAGTGAAAATAAGAATCCAGATAATAAAGTGTAGCTACAAAAGGAAGCCCACTTAGTTTGGAAAAACCATTACTGTATCAGAATGATGTATCTGCAAGTGACATGCGTGAACATATTTTATGAGCCCGCCAGCATGTTTTTTGTAGTTCCCCGCAGCAGATATTGCTCTTTTATTACTCGTTAGCCACTTAAAATCCAGCCCAATTTTAACAGTACTAAAAGAGCAAGAAAATTTATTTTAAAGAAAAAGGCTACATTCTTCTAAACTGGAGTCATAATATTAATACTTAAAATGCATAGCAACATGCTGGGAAAATGGGATAGTTATTTAGATATATTATAAAATGTAGCCCACCACTTTGATGTGATTCACTACTATTTCACCAAACCAATTTAACAGTATCCTGGAGAGAGGGAATAGTGCAATTAAAATTAGTAACAGGGATTTTCACATGCATAGATCTAAATCAGGATAGGTTGATAATGAATTAAGTAATTTTGCTTCCTTGTGAAGTCAAATCTGTAATAGATGCATCCAGAATAGAATTTATGTTTAAAGGACCTGTCTACTCACAGTATTCTGATTCAATTGACAATATTCCCAATAGTTTTTCTCCTGTTTTTTCTAATTTGTCTTTGATAGAGGAATTTATATAGTCACAGAAAATTAGTATAATTTGATTATTTGATCAACTTTCTCTTTCTTAGTAAGGACAGATTTCTTTTGAAATATAATTTCACATGTCTAATTTTAATAATATTTTTATTTAAACACTGATTACAAACATGACTGTAGTTGGATTTTAGTCACTAAAATAACACCCCCCTTCATCAGTGCAACATTCCCCCCACCAATACTCCCCATCTGCCTCCTCCCACACCTCATGTCTAAATTTTTAATAAATCAAAGTTATAAATCTTATGAATCTTCAGATATTTAGATGCTCAGTATACTTGCTAGTGTTAAAGTGCACAATGAATGGTCTCCTCTTTCTATTACTTAGCTTCAAATGAAAATATAAAAAGTGTCTATCTGGGTTTCGCCCTTATATATTATTCTGCTTAATGCTTACATACATTCTGGTATTGGTCCCATTCTGGGATTAACTGTGATGGCCCACTATGTGCAGGCACTTTAAATTGATAACTGCGTTAGCACCAGATAAAAGATTGGTTTACGGTCACTATTCCTGTACTAAAATTAGAATGAATTTTCCCTGAGGAATTTTGTTAAAAACTATCCCATACTTACAAAAATTAGTTCAACATACTCATTCAGGGAACAAAAATGTAGTAAAAGTAAGAATTAATGCAGTTATTCTAGCATTAGAGGGAAGGGATTTATCTTCAATCACTGTGCTGTATGTTATAGCCTATGGACTGCATCTGAACTTATAACTTTTCCTTGCTCAAAGTTACTCTCAAAAGATGCTGATTCTATTTACCTCTCTAGAAAAATAGTACTTATTCCAGAAAACTACTGCTATCATTTCAAGGATGTGAAATAATTCATTGTAAAGTTCATAGATTTCAAATTTAAAATCATATATTGAATCTATGATGAATCCCATCATCATTTATCAATTCTGAAAGATTATAGATATGTTACTTGATTTTTTTGTTTGTTTGTTTTTGGGCCACACCCAGTGATGCTCAGAAGTCGCTCCTGGCAGGCACGGGGGACCATATGGGAACCGGGGGATTGAACCGTGGTCCGTCCTAGGCAAGGCAGCAGGCACCTTACCTCCTGTGTCACCTCCCGGCTCCCGTTACTTGATTTTTGTATGTGTATGGTGTTGGGCCATATCCAGTGATGCTCAGGGGTCACTCCTGGGTATGCACTCAGAAATCACTCCTAGCTTGGGGGACCATATGGGATGCCAGGGATTGAACTGAGGTCCATCCTGGTTCAGCTGCATGGAATGCAAACGCCCTACCACTACACTATTACTCTGGCCCCTATTTTTTAATTTTTAATATTTTTATAATTTTTATTGAGACCAATGTGAATTACAAGGCTTTCACAGTTATATTTAAGGTACAGAATGACCATGAATTAGGGCAATTGCCACCACTAGTGTTGACCTCCTTCTGCCCCTGTTCCCAGCATGCTTCCCCTGTCTCCACACTTATCCCCCTGGACTACTAGTATAACAAGACCCTTTTGTGTATAGCTTGTTATAGTTTCGGTCCCTTGTTATCATTCACTTGTTTTTTTCTCAATTTATGAGGCAGAACAAGATGATTCATGTTCTATGGTACTGTTAAAAAAAATTCAAAAGTGGGGATGAGCCTCTGTGTAGAAGTTATAAATTTAAATTTAAAAGAAGAAAGAAATAAAAATAAAAAAATTTAAAAATAGGAGGGGGCTGGTGTCTCAACTCAAGTTAGTATTGTGGGTTTCTTTTTTCTTCTTTTTTTTTCTTTTTTTTTTGCATAGACACAGTATTTTGGGAAATTAGAAAGGAAATTCCCTTGGCCTAAGAAATACAGTGTTTATCCATTCTTGAAGCATTCTGTTATGGAGTCAACTGCAGGTTATGACCATGTTCATTGTCAAACCCTGAGGTCTTTTAATGGTGTCAGGAAATGTCCCATTCAGTTGTGGTTGTCAAGGTCAGTCTTCTGTAATTAGAGATCTTGGTTTTTGCAAGTTCCTAGGATGAAGTCCTAGATAGAGTCTTTCTTTATGGTTTCAGAAGTTCTGCTCAGTCATGGTTGTTGCAGTCAGTCTTCTATAATTAGTGATCTTGGTTTTTGCACTGATCAAAGGATGGAGTGTCTTCTGATTTCATCTCACCGTTAGGTGATAAGTTTGGGAAACCTGCCCTTAGATCAACTTGTTGCTGTTTCTTCATCATCAGGATGTTGTATGCACCTAGCCTGGTGCAAATTGGTGCCAGAATGGTATTAGGGACTCCATGGGAGATGATGGGGGAGAGGGTTGATTTCTGTTGCTGGTGCAGGGAACTGTCAGGTTTTTTATTTTTTCTTTTTGTTTTTTGAGTCACAACCAGCAGTGTTCAAGGGTCACTCAAGGCTCTAGGCTCAGAAATGGGGGACCATATGGGATACCATATTTGAACCACCATCCTTATGAATGCAAGGCAAATGCCTTACCTCCATGCTATCTCTCTGACCCCGAACTGTGTCAGTTTTAAGGTTGGGATATTTGGGGTTGGGATTGAATGGTCGATGTTGAATCAAGTGTGACCTAAGTCAAGTTTCGCTGACAAGTGTTCAGGGCTTAAGGTGCCCCTGTATTATAAAATTTACAAGTTCTTATCCCTAGTAGATAAGAGCTTGTTTCTGTACATAAAATTTCCCATTTTAGTGTGCCTATGCAAAAAAGACAAAGCCATATGATATAGTGGTGCACATGGGAATAAAAAGGACATGCTATACATAGACTTGCTACTTTATTATCTGAGTTAAATAAAATTCACTTATCTATAAAATGAATTCAATAATGGTAATTAATTTTATAGAATTATTTTGAAGATCAGGGATAATGAACATAAAGTACTTGGAATATAAAGGCACTTTACAGGGCAGAGCATTTAGGGCATTTTCCTTGCATGTGGTCAACCTAGGTTCAATCCTTAGGATCCTATAATCTCTTGAGCTCTTCCAGGATGGTTTCTGGATACAGAGTCAGGAGTAACCCCCGAGCAATACTGGATGTGGCCCCAAATCCCTTTCCCTCAAATAAGGCAATTTACAAATTACTATAAATATTTTTATTATTTTTCATGTCTTAAAATAAGTGGCACTACAATAACAGAACATCTATAAACATACTCTTCTCACATTTTTTTGTTTTTGTTAGAATTTTGACTTTTCAAAGAATGATTTGTACAATACCCAAGTTTTATCATTCACATACCAAATACTTTTGAAGTTTGCTTATGTGGCAATTCTTTGAAAAAATACAAAGCTATGCCCCTGAATACACATTTCTTGTTACAGAGAAAGTAGACAAATACACATGTAGTTCCTGACTGAAAACTATAAATAAGCATCAGGCTCTATATAGGGGGTCAAGATTAATAAAAGACATTTTAGATGATGTGTCAAGAATTTTTTTCTCATAATAAAAGCTGATAAGTAGAACAGTTCAGTCATTAAAATATAATCTTATTGCTCTTCTATAGGATTTTTTATTTCCAGTGAATGTAATTGATTAGGAAGGTTGTGTGGTTAAAAGGG
This sequence comes from Crocidura indochinensis, assembly GCA_004027635.1. Lineage (NCBI taxonomy): Eukaryota > Metazoa > Chordata > Mammalia > Eulipotyphla > Soricidae > Crocidura > Crocidura indochinensis. Next base: position 37,664 of record PVKC010001726.1, on the reverse strand, counting down.
AGCCACATGCAAACATGAAAATAGGACATTTATTTCTGTCTTAGCTCTGGCACTGAGTAGCTGCTCACTTTAATTTCACGTTAGATTCAATTATTAGTTTCACCTTACCTTCAATTAATTTTTATTGAACTATTTTCACAGAACTCAATATCTGTCAAAGAAGAAAAGTCAACAAATAGACAAATTGGTATCAAATGTAGATTCTATAACAATGAGTAACAGGATAGGGTTTCATTGACTCTGACTCTTTAGGAAGCCAAAAATTTAATGTCTCCCTCAAAGATGACTTCTAAGCAAGTGCCACAGTCCAGTTGAAGCAGTTGTTATAGTTATATACATAAAAATGTGTAGTCGGTGTGTAAATTTTGAAGAGACGTGTATCTTCTGCAGAGTGTTTAGGATGATCAGATATGGTTCTAAGGCTCATTTCAGAATCAACTACAGTCAACGCAAGCATCATATCTCCTGCACTCCCTGTGAGACACCCCTAAATATTTATCTAGAACTCACCTTTCATTTACATTCTGAAATAAATAGCATTTACTCATTTACTTAACGATTGATCAAATTTCAGAAGTGTGAACTAGAAAATAATGAATTTTAAGCAATGTACGCAATTTTAAGTTCAGTGATATACAACTCAAATGTATCATATACTAGATTTTGAAGCAAATTCTTTTCTCTAAAAATGCTTTGGGTAGGGGTCAGAGTGATAGCATAGCAGGAGGGTGTTTGCCTTACACATAGCCAACCTGGGTTTGATTCCTGACATCCCATATGGTACCCTGAGCCTCCCAGGGGTGATTTCTAAATGTAGAGCTATCAGTAACCCTGAGTAATATTGGATGTGGCCTAAAAGCCAAAACAATTTTAAAAACACTCTATAAAAATTTAATGTAGATGTGTGTTAGTCGGAACAATAGTACAATAAGAAATATATTTTACATTTACAATTGTTTATATAAATATAATATTGTGTATTATAACTATAATAAATAATGCAATAATGTGAAAGGATCAGTATTTCAGTTAAAAATAAGAGGTCAAAAATCTGCAGTAACTGTATTATAAATATTTCCGAATTTAAAATCTTATTCCTAAGTAAAAGCATCAATGCTTCTCAAACTCCTCCATACATCAAACCAACTGGAGTTTATTAAACATAGATTGCTGGGCTGCGCACTTGGTTACCAATTTAGTATGTCTGATTTTGGCCTTAAAATGTGCTTGGATATTTGATCTGAGTGTTCTGAGGATCATATTTCAGGAGTCATACTATCAATTCTGACTTTTATGTAAAGGATCCTCTTTGCTCTGTATTTTTAGATAGCTTTATCTTTACTTATTTTTATTATTTAATAGTAACAGACACTGTGCAAATAACTTTGGACTAATTAACTAATGTAATATTAAAATAACAGATTAATGTCACTCTTCTACTATCTTTTAAGATTATTGTCAATTTAGTGTGGGGAGTGATTTGGACCACAGTGAGATTCAGGACTTTCTCCTACCTCTACACTCAGATCATTCTTGCAGGACTCAGAGAACCACATGTGGTGTTAGAATAGAACCTTTATCAATTACGTCCTAGGCAAGCAACCTACATTATACTCTATTACTCTGGCCCCTAGTGTCATATTTTATGAAAAATGAGCTTTAGTACTTGGTTAAATTTTCCAGACTTGCCAAATAATAACAGATAACAAAATATATTAGCTGGAACAAAACTGTGTAGAGCCTTGCTTTTCAAAGTGTGGTATATCTGTATACCACTGCATTTCTTTCACCTGGGAGATTGGTAGAAAAGCAGAATCTTGGGCCTCATCACAAGAATATAAATCAGATTCCTTGACTTTCTAGCGAGTGGACCAAACTAGAATCCTTTAGGTGGTGCTTCCAGTATAGGACTTGGAGATAGAGTAGTTACTTCAGGTAGTACTGAAGAACCATGTGGTGCCATGGCTCAAACCTGAATCTTCCAAATATACTCTTGCCTTTGAGCTTTTTCCTAGGCTCTGAATCGCATTATTTAAAATAAAAATGTTGGATGATGCATAAGCATACTAAAAATTGAGAAACTGGAGTGTCCAGAGAGCCTTTTAAGCTTGACTCTGAGGAAATAAGCAAACAAAAGAACAATGGGTGAACAAAGTCTTTTTTTTAAAGTAGTAATAAGGATTGTGTGTGAAAATTACACATCAGAATATAAAGAATTCTATGCTGGTAGTGAAATATTAAAGATCTTTGAGTTATTGGTTCAAATCACATCAAGTTTTCACTATTTAATTATTTGTAACTTTAGTAACTGTGACCTCAAATTAGAGTGAGGGCCTCAAATTAAAATGCCTGTAAGAGTTATGGATAGATTGCCAATGCATGTCTAAAACCAGTTGATCTGTTTTCAGAATACTGTGAAAACCAGCAGCCAGTCTAGCACTGTGTTAGTAAAGCTGTGTTTGAAGTCACGGCTGCTTCCTTGGAATTCTTGAGCTCTATTTTAGAGTCTGAGAATACCATGAAGCTGCATGATTGGTAGTACTTTACATTTTCTACTCCCATGTTTCATTGACTCAAACTTTTTCTTTTCAATTATGTTCATGTAATTCTCTACGTAAGTAGAGTAGTAGCACTCAGAATTAGCTAGTATGTGATGAATTATGTTATTACCCAAAAAAGCTGGAAATAATGCTTGAAAATTAAATTTATTAAAGCAATAACAAGATTGTTTTTAAATGTTATCACCACTGTATTTTTTTACACAATACTGCAGGATACAAGTATTTATTTTTCCTCCTTTTCTCTTGATGCTACTGTCATACACTTAGTGCGGTCCTTGCTGGAATTTCTACTCAAGGTTTTACTGCTTACAAGGAGCCACACACTTTTAGTTTTGGTACTCACACATATTGAATTGCAGTTCATTGACTATTTCAAGGTTATTGTGTTTCATGGGAGTCCAGAGACAGTGCACTGGGATTTTATTAGGCATGTTTGTAGGTAGGTGAGGGGCAGTGCTGGAGACCAGACTACTGGTACATGCCTGAAAGGCAGAAACTCTACCACTGGGACACTTCCCTGGGCTCCATCAAAGCTGTTCTTAGGAATTTTTAATTTTTTAATACCTTTATTTAAGCACCATAATTACAAATATATTTGTAGTTGGGTTTAGTTATAAAAAAAGAACCCCCTCCTTCACCAGTGCAACAGTCCCACCACCAATGACCCCAATGCCCTCCTCCCTGATCCCTTGCTTGTATTTGAGACAGGTACTCTATTTTTCTCACCTACTACCAGTGTCATGATAGTTGTTAGTGTAGTTATTTTTCGAACTAGACTTACCACTCTTTGTGGTAAGCTTCATTTTGTGGTCTGGTCCTTCCAGCCCTCATCTCTATTGTCTCTGTGTAATATCTTTTATTTTTCTTAAAATCCATAGATGAGCGAGACCATCTCTCTTCCTCTGACTTATTCAGCATAATAGTTTCCATGTCCATTCATGTATAGGAAAATTTCATGACTTCATCTCTCCTGACAGCTGCATAGTACTCCATTTTGTAAATATATCACAGTTTCTTTAGCCACTCATCTGTTGTCAGGCATCTGGGTAGTTTCCAGATTCTGGACATTGTAAATAGTGCTGCAATGCATATAGGTATGCAGAAGGCATTTTTATGTTGTGTTTTTGTATTCCCTGGGTACATCCCTAGGAGTGGTATAGCTGGATCGTATGGGAGCTCAATTTTCAGCTTTTTGAGGAATCTCCATATTGTTTTCCCTAAAGACTGGATTATACATTCCAGCACACACATCCTCACCAGCACTGGCTGTTCCTGTTCTTTGTGATGTGTGCCAATCTCTGTGGCTTGAGATGGTACCTCATTGTTTTGCTTTGCATCTCCCTGATGATTAGTGATTTAGAACATTTTTTCTTGTGTCTTTTGGCCATTTGTATTTCTTCTTTGAGGAATCATCTATTCATTTCTTCTTCCCATTTTTTGATTGTATTATATTATTTTCTTGTTAAGTTCTGTTATAACTTGTATGTTTTAAATATTAGTCCCTAATCTGATGGGTATTGAATAAATAGTTTCTCCATTCTGTAGGTGGCCTTTGTATCCTAGTCACTTTTTTTTGTTTTGTTTTGTTTTTGGATTTTGGGTCACACCCGGTGACGCTCAGGTGTTACTCCTGGCTATTCACTCAGAAGTCGCTCCTGGCGGGCACGGGGGGACCATATGGGGAACTGGGGGATCGAACCGCGGTCCATCCTAGGTTAGCGCAGGCAAGGCAGGCACCTTACCTCCAGCACCACCGCCCGGCCCCCTAGTCACTTTTTTTTTGTTTTTGTTTTTGGTCCACACCTGGTGACACTCAGGGATTACTCCTTGCTATGTGCTGAAAAATTGCTCCTGGCTTGGGGGACCATATGGGACTCTGAGAATTGAACCGAGGTCTGTCCTGGGTGAGCAGCGTGCAAGGCAAATGCTCTACTGCTTCCCTATCGCTCTAGCCCCTCTTGTTACTATTTTTAAGTCACACAAGATAGTAGAACTGAGCAAATGATAAAGGCCAGAAAAACAGGTATTTTGTTTTTTTCTTTGTTGTCTTGGCCACATCTGTCAGTGCTCAAGGCTTAGTCATGGCTATGGACTCAGGAATTGTTACTGGTGGGTTAAGGGGACCATATAGGGTATCAGGGATTGAACCTTGTTTGGCTGTGTGCAGGATACATTCCCTACCTATTGTACTATCTCTTTGGAAACAGGTTTTGATTATCATTTCACCCCTCAAATTCTGAAAGTCTATATTTTAATACCTGTGAACTGGAAGTAGTAAAGTCTTTTCCACAAATTGCAATGATTTTTTGGTAACGAGATAGAATAGATGACTTTTGGGTTCTTTTGATCTGTAGGTTAAGTTTTTTTCTTTTTTTGTTAATATTTTTATGGACTTATTTTTGGCTGACAATACTTAGAAAATTCCAAGAGTTTAGCATCATACTTCTATGTATGTGTATGTCATTGTCACCAACCCCTCTATCAAAGTTCCAGTAACTTCCCACTTCTGAAAAATACCCCTTCCATCTTGAGAGATGGAATAATTTTGAAAACAGTAAGAATATGCAAGGAGTATTATTTCTAGGTCAATATGTTTCTGTAATAAAAGCAGAAACGAGGTAGAAACAAGCACATTATGATTGAATACAGAATGAACAATGCTAGTATTTTAAATTAAGTTGGAAAAGATAGCATCTTAATAGCATCTCTAGTTCACTTAATTTCTTAATTTCAGTGAATTGTGTCAGAACATACTCTACCTGTCATTATGCATTTTCGTGTGGAGCTAACTTAGCAATTTCCTTTAAAAAATTTACAGGAAATAAAAGTAGAATACTAAACCAACACTACGACTATTGCTTCATTCTCAATTAAAAATTATTTTTAAAACAAGACATTGGCATTTGTCTAAAGTCTGATTTATGGATGTAATTGAATTGGATAATTTTATTATAATTTAATATGAGTGATAGTAAAGTTTTTTGTTACCATTTGTTTGTTTTGGGGTCATACTTGGCAGTGCTTCCAATTTGGGGGGCCATATGGGGTATAAAGGATAGAGTCAGATTGACTGCAATTACTCTAACCTCTGGTTTTTCACGCCAACCCAAGAACTGGAACTAAAATAAAATAAGCAATATATAAAAATATTTATATTTTTATAAATTTTCAACATAAAATTAGTTACTTTTTTCTGTGTTCAAACTCATTACAAGATCACTTTAATATAGGAATTGAGACAAAGATGAGCCTTTAGCTCCTGCTATGCAATTTAAAATCCTAGGTTTGCCTTAGAAATGGCCTTATCTTTAGCATCTTCTGTATGAATTCTCAGAAATATATTTTAATATTTTCCTTTAATTTTTTTATCTTGGCTAAGTTTCATATAACAGTTAATTCGGGCCTAAAGTGATTTTTTTTTCTTTGTCACAGTTAGTGTTGGCTTCTAAATACAGAGAATGTGAGTTTAAAAAGTATTACTATAGGGGCCAAGAGATAGCATGGAGGTAGGGTGTCTGCCTTGTATGCAGAAGAATGGTGGTTCGAATTTCAGCATGCCATATGGTCCCCCAAGCTTGCCAGGAACAATTTCTGAGTGTAGAGCCAAGAGTAACCTCTTAGTGTTGCTGTGTGTGACCACAAAACAAAACAAAACAACAACAAAATATTACTATAAACTGGTTTAATATATGTTAACAGTTTTCTAGTTTTATTATTACATACATATATTTTCCTATCCATGGCTTTTACCATGGGTGCTTTAATTTTACTTGTGTAACTTTTGATGGCTAAGGAATGTATGAGATCACTATTTTTTATTTTTTTATTTTTTGGTTTTTGGGTCACACCCGGCAGTGCTCAGTGGTTACTCCTGGCTCCATGCTCAGAAATTGCTCCTGACAGGCATGGGTGACCATATGGGACACCGGGATTCGAACCGATGACCATTTGCATGAAAGGCAAATGCCTTACCTCCATGCTATCTGCCGGGCCCTGAGATCACTATTAATTGTTTTAATCTGTGGCTCTGTACAGAATAATCAAAATTGCAACTCACGTGTTCTGTTTTTGCTATTTGTAGGTATATACATATTCCTTTTTTTTCTTTTTAACGACACTGGTCTATGCCCATTAATGTCTCTAAAATTTAAATATTCCACAAAATAATAACCAGGACACACCTTATGAAAATAGTGGTGCTAACCTAGTCTGTTTCCTTGAATATATTAAAATCTATGAAAAGCTTACTGAAAATTAAAAAAACTGATTTTCTCTTATTTCTACCTTTTATATTGTCATTATTTGCTCACTGTTATGAAGTGGCTTGTTGACACCAAATATTTTAATAATTTGGTTCCAAGGCTTTGTGCCTATGCCTTTGAGAGGCTAGTGTAGTAATTAAACTGTCTTTTAGCTGAAATGCTTGCAAAGCGTCCAGTTCTGTGCCTGGCAGCTGGTGATGCATTATAGAGACATTGAGCTAATCGATTAAAACCGCAGAGGCATGGGAGTTGTCTGACAGCACTGTACTAGGATGAAATTAGTTGGAATTGCATGGTGAAATTAAGGGGAATGCAGCTGATTGCAGCCCTTCTGGGAGAATCCTGGGTGAGAGGGACACTGTGCGTTGATCCCTGTGTAATTAGGACAGCCATGTTTTAACAGTATTTCTAAAGTATTAAAATGGACTGGATAAATCAGAAGGGCTGCTTCCAGTGAACTTGGCATCCATCCACTGTGACTGAAATAACATGAAATTTTTCGGCTGCTAGAGAATGTGAAATTGGACTAATTGTCTTTTAACTAGTCTGCTCAATTGGTAGCCTGGAGTGGGACTGGAAAGAGATATGGGTGGAACTGCAGTGGGGGAAGGAAGCTTGAATCCATCACTGTTATTTCAGCCCATCTGAATGGCTAATGGCATCACATATTCAGATCATTTTGACTTGTATAGTCCAGGATTAGAATCACTACCTAAATATTTCAAAATGTACTTTGAATTGGGATGCTTTGATTGCAAGAATGTTGAAGTCTAATGCCGTCCCTTGACTTAATAATTATCACTCACATTCTTGAGACTCCCTTAGAATAAGGGGCAGTTTAATAACTTGTAACTCATCAGCTGTTCACATGTGACATACAGCATATTGGCGTAGCAGACATTATTCAGAGAAGGGATATCTATATTTATAATTGATTGATTTTGTGTGCCAAATAAAGACTTTTTAAAATTGAAAATGTTAGGACTGATTCAACATTGACTTTTTATTTCAGTAATTACAGTGAGACCAGAGATATTAAAAGTCATGGTCTATGGTTACAGAGTTAGGCCTTCTATTACACTTGATTCTTTTTTTTTTTTTTTTGGTTCATATCATCATTGTGAATGGTAAATTCCATATAGTTTTGTTCAATACAATATTGTACTTTATATAAATCTACAAATTATAGTAGAATTTCAGTAATACAGGCATTAATAGCAGTCATGGAGTACTGAATTGCTTATCTTTATTGGCGGGATGGGGTTTGAGCCACACCCGGTGATGCTCAGGATTCACTCCTGACTATGCACTCAGAAGTTGCTGCTGGGTTGGGGGACTATATGGGATGCTGGGGGTAGAACCGAGGTCTGCCCTGGATCAACCTTCTGCAAGGCAAATGCCCTGCCACTGCGCTAAAGCTCTGGCCCCAACCTATCATTTTTTAACATGATTAAAGTCACTCAAACACTATATTGTACTACTGCTCACAGCTAATAATTTAAAGTATGTGCATACAAATATATACACAGAAATAGTTAATAAATTTTCACCTATAGGTATTTTTGACCATCTTTTTTAATATCAGAAAAATGTTCTTATGAAGCTGGATAGAGAGCACAGTAGGTATAGCATTGCCTTGTCTATGGCCAAACCTAAGCCAGCTTCAATCCCCATCATCCTGTATGGTCTTCTAAGCACAAAGAAGTAATTCCTGCATGTAGAGCCAGTGGTAACTTCTAAGCACTATTGGTCATGGCCTAAAAGCAAACTAAAAATGCATATAAAGTTAGTACAATATTTTTAAAATTGATGCTTTAGATTCTTTCAAAATTTTTTGTAATCACTTTATCCACTTGAAAATGTGTGGGTTGAATTGTTCTTTAGACTTCCTAGTTAGAGACAACAGATACAAATCAGGAAGAGAACATATACTAACTCTTCAACTAATGGCAAGAATGTTGTGGGTGGCTTGTATTAGTCCTCTCTTCCAGGACCCTTGGGAAAGGTTTTTCTCAGATTCTGTTATAAAATAATTGTTCCCTAGGGGAAGTTTGTGGGTCTGTGTGCTACACAGTTCAAGAAGCAATAGGAAGGTTCAGAGTTGTGCTCTTTTCTCACAGTACTTAGTTATTTCGATCCTCTCTTATTTTCCTCTTCATTCCCTATATCTCTTTCATTTCTTTACTTTTTACCTCTTCTTCACTTACTTTTGTAGATTTACATTTTTGAAAAATGAAGTTTCATATCAAAAGTAAAGTAATTCTCATAACTGTCCCCACACCAGAGTACAGCAAAGAGCTGTAAGAGGGAAAACAGTTGTAGTATTAGGCATTCAGGTTCTTATTAAGTGCTGGGTTTAACTATATTTTTGAATCATATTTTGAGTGACTTACAATGTTATTTATTTGTAGATATCATGCTCAATTTTTTAAGCTTTTAATTCTGTGTAATTTCTGTGAACTTCCAAATTAGATATAATTTGTATGTAGTGGCTATCCCTGATGTACATTAGACAGATGTGGATAGAGTGTGCCAGTATGGGTAGGAAACTTTAGATGTGGGTCAAGTATAATTATGGTACTAATGGAAATGAATAGTCTCTATATATAGACCCTTGATTTAGAGCTACTGATCCTTTATATTGTACACAATGCTTATTACTAGGTCTATAATCAAATTACTGGCAGAAAATTACTCTTCCATTAACTTGAAATTGTTTTTCATTTAAGTATTATGATCAGTGAACATTTTCTTAAGTCTGAAATTCAAATCAAATAAGACATAATATTCCTGAGAAATTTCCATGTACCTGTCATTTGTTCTACTTATTTCATATCTTTTAAATATTCATTGGTGGTAGGTATGAGCTTATTTTACAGAGTAAGAAAGAAATAAAACCCTGTAGAGGTAAAGTTGCTTACCTAAAAGAAATGACCAGGTCTGATTGCAGAACTGATGTTGTAACCATTGTGTTAGTGTGCACTTTGAAGAGGTCTAAGGAATTAAAATAAAAGACTTTTTAAATTAATTTAATTTATTATCCAATATTAAATGGCATATAGAGTACTCATTCCCATTTTTGAAATAATCAAAATGGAGAATAAAAGCATACCTCAAATTAAATACCATTTGGCACTTAGAAAATGTTAATAGGACGGAGGGATAGCACAGCCGTAGGGCATTTGCCTTGCATGTGGCCCATCCAGGACAAACTTTGGTTCAATCCCTAGTGCTCCATGGTCCGCCAAGCCAAGAGTGATTTCTGAACACATAGCCAGGGTTAACCCCTGAATGTCACAGGGTGTGGCCCAAAAAAGCAAAAAAGAAGTTAATAATTAAATGACCAGAAATGAGTTCATGTGAAATGAGAAGTAAAGTCCAGGGAATGCTTGGTGGCCTTTTGTAATCAAATGGTTGACTCTGTTTATGGTCCTGTGACTTTTGTGTATGTTAGGAAAAAAAACTGTATTTATGATTACAAATAAAATGATTTCAAATTTATGGTGTATTGTATTGTACTCTTAAGATGGCTTCAGTTATAGATGGCATTCATTAATCTTTATCTATACTTTCTCATTATGTGTCTAGCTAGTTCTTCCTAACTCAGCAGCTCATTTCTAGAATGGCAGATCAAGCCACAATCAAAATCAGGCCAAAGAGAGTGTTCTTAGACTTTCTTCTCACCCAAACATCAGGGCAGTTTACCCACTTCGCATTTTTCTTCTTATGTCAGATATGAGATCAACTTTAAGATTTTATTCAATGAATTTAAATAGAGATAAACATTTTCAGAATTAGGATTCAGATGAATCATGATGTCCAGTTCTTAGGATATATTCTGTATTCTGATCCCTTTGTGATGGCTTTTAGCAAAAGACAGAGTAAAGGATGCAGATCTATTTATATGTATATTCTTTTTTGGGAATAGAACCATTTATATAGGAATATTGTTCGTGAATGTCACATTATATTCTGTAAGTAATGAAAGTGAGGAGCACCACAAAGACTTTTTTTTTTGTTTTTTGTTTTGGGGTTTTTTTTTTTTTTTTTTTTTTTTTTTTTTTTTTTTTTTTTTTTTTTTTTTTGCCACCTCAACTCTCCCATACCTCCCATACCACAGACTCCTGCCTGTGACCAAAACCTTTTAATCTTATGTCAGTTGGTTTGCTGATTTTTTCAAGTACTTGTGAATGGTGCTGCCTCCTGGTGGGATTGTTGCCTATTCACTCCTGGTCCTTAAATTTCAAAGCATATCTCTTGGACAGGCCAAGTCACTGCGATGCTAGAGCCATGCCTGCAACATCTATTACCCAGAATCACTGTTTTGCTGTTGACCGTGCTTCATTATCCCTCTACAATTCTCTTTGGGGAGAGTAGTCTGACCAAAGTCCAGGTGTGCCAGTATTTGGGCTGATATAACCAAGGCTTTTGGAGTGAGTGTTGGCACTTCCCTCCCATATTTTCCTTCTTCTGGGAAGCCTGGCAGCTATAACCACACCCACAAATATACAAATACAGTTGCTATGTTTGCTCCATAGACTCACTCTTTTCTCCAACAAGATATAAATGAAGCTGTGAAAAATTATGGATACATGCCACACAGCAGAAAGCTGGCCATCCTCGGAGGAGAGGATGGGCCAAGACCCTGCCCTGCTGAAGCCACGCCTGCTGCATCCACCATTTTGCTGATAGCTCTTCCTCTTCACCCCTCTATGATTCTCTTCGAGGACAAGAAAAATTCAGATAAGCCAGGTTTTTTTTAGTTCTTTTTGTTTGTTTGTTTTGTTGTTTTGTGGGCCATACCTGGTGACACGCAGGGGTTACTCCTGGCTATGTACTCAGAAATCGCTCCTGGCTTAGGGGACCATATGGGACGTCTGGGATAGAACCGAGGTCTGTCTTGGGTCAGCCGTGTGCAAGGCAAACTCCCTACCACTATACTATCGCTCCGGCCCTTAAAACATACTTAGGCTGATAATACCAAGCCCTTTTAGAGTGAGTTTGGGTACCCTCTCCCACATCCTCCTCCCCAGGAGCCCTGACAGCTGAGAACATGCCCCCAAAAAACCACAGTATCACTACTAGTGTTTTTAATTTCTGGACAGATTCACTTGTTTAATGCTATAATCACTACAGAAACACATCAATTTAACAGAATGAACAGCTAACAAGAACCTTCTGCCACTGTAATAATGATTTCATTGGAGATACAAGAATTTTCACAAATGTGTTTGCTACTGTACTTTTTTCCTTTCTTTTTTACAAACTTCTTTCTCTTTCTTTTTTATTTCTATTCTTTTTTCTATTTTGTATATTTATTTATTTTTGGTTTTGGGGTCACACCCAGTGCCTCGAAGGTATTACTCCTGGCTCTAAGCTCAGAAGGCCTTACTGCTGTGCTTTCTCTCCAGCCCAGATACTTTTTTTTCTTAAAATAACTTATCCCTCACTTATATGGGAACAAATGTCAACTATGTGAAGTGTTTTCTTTAAATAAAGTAAATAAAAAATATTTCCTCTTAATGTTTTGGGAGACTCAGTAGATTTGAAATATAAATAATTTCCATGCCTCCCACTGTCCACCATTCCTTGGGACTGAATTCAGGATATTTTTCTTTCTTTTTTTTTTGGGGGGGGGCACACCCGGTGACACTCAGGGGTTACTCCTGGCTATGTACTCAGAAGTCGCTCCTGACTTGGGGGACCATATGGGAAACCAGGGGATCAAACCGCGGTCTGTCCTAGGCTAGCGCAGGCAAGGCAGGCACCTTATCTCCAGCGCCACTGCCCGACCCAATATTTTTCTTTTTTTTAAATGAGATCCAGCATTGTTACTCTGACAACTCTTGTCACATCCCATCCCGTTTTGTTTGTTTGTTTGTTTGTTTTTTGGGGCCACACCCAGTAACGCTCTGGGGTTACTCATGGCTAGACACTCAGAAATCACTCATGGCTTGGGGGATCATATGGGATGCCTGGATTGAACCCAGGTCTGTCCTGAGTCAGCTGCATGCAAGGCAAACGCCTTACTGTTGTGCTATAGTTCTGGCCCAATATGTCTTACTTCCTTAGGTTGAAGGCAAATAGTTTTATTGCTATTTTCTTCTGTAGTATCCTTTTAACATCTGACATAAACCTAAATCCCAATTTGGGAGGTGGTTTCAAAGGTTAAGTATCCTGTCAAAATGTTAGTACAAGGCTCACCCTCACTTTTCTAACTTCATTTCACATCACTAATTCAAAAATAAATATCTAGATTTGGATCTTTGGGGTTGTGAAGCTCATCAGTAGAATCTCCCAATGATTCCTTCAATTTTGAAGGATGTCTTTATTTTAAACAAACATCTTATGGAAATTATTTATGAGCAATCTTTTATCTATGCATTTATTAATTGTAATAATATCTGATAGGTTTGTATTATCAAAAATGATTATAATACTTGTTCAGAATTCTTCAAGGTACATAAATAAGCAGAGAAATTTATTATCACATGCATGAATATTGTTTAGTGTTCCTAAATGACCTTGAATATCCTGAAAAACAAATGCATTGCACAATTTGTGTGATTTCCTTGAGAAGTGGGTCTTTGGGAGCCATGCCTGACAGTACTCAGGGTTTACTCCTTGCTTTGTACTCATGGATCATCTCTGATGTGCTCAGAAGATTTTATGTGGTATAGGGATTGCAACTGGGTCAGATGAATGCAAATCAAACCCTTAGCCCCCTGAACAATATTGTCCCACCCAACTACATGAACGTATTCATTAGAGGTATAATTGTTACCTTGTGGATCTATGGAAATATAAGTCAGATTGTCTCCTCAACCTTGCCTCCTGCTATTTTAACAGTCAGTAACATGCAAAAAGGGTTTTTTCCTGGTATCTCGTTATCAAATTTAGTTTTATTATTTATTATTCTTACTTATTTTATAGTTTATAAGTATACTGCTTCCTGAGACCCCTTTCCATTATTGTTAGAGAATTGAGTTGTTCTGAAGAGGTGGTTTGCTAAAGCATCACTTTTCCCACTGTGAAGACGATAGAAAAGGAAACTAAGGGTTGTCTCTTTGATTCAGTAGAAATATGATATTTCTCTGTAGTGAAATAGCAGCCATAATTTCTTTAAAATCAGTTTCTAAATGGGAATAGGGTTACTTCCTGTGCAGACGATGGTGGTTATCCCAGGCGTCAACCAGAAATACATGGTTAGCCATGGTAGGGGGAAAAAAATCTAATTTGCAGATAGGATATTTATCTTTAGATAAGAAAAACCTGGAAATGCAATTTGTAATTTTAAAAATAGTTGGTATACAATATAGGTTAAAAGAAATGAATTTTGCTGTGTGAGAGTTATTTGTGTGGGGAAAACCTGTGAAAAAGGGTTTGGAATAACCTATCTGAAAATGCAATAAATCTTCCTTTGCTTTTCGTTGTATGGGAATCTTCCTGCAGGATTATTTTGTTGTTAAGCATAAAGTTTTTCCATGTAGATTGCACTAAGAATTTTTTAAGAGAGCAATTTAGGGCAGCTGCAAACTGTTCTGGAACTTTCAGGGATTAACCAACAGATTTTTCTATGATTACAAATCCCTCTAAGAGAGAGGAGGTCAAGCATGTAGAATCTGAGAAGATAGTGGTGGGCACTATCCAAACAGAAGGGAGAGTCGAACAGGATCACAGAGCAACAGACTGCTTGACTGACCACAGGTGAATGCTTTAACTTTCTTTATCTTCCCTGGTAGTAATTTACCTCATTTGTTCCCTTCTTCCCTAACCTTCTCCTATGTTAACTTACTTCAGTTTCTTCAACTATTTATTTATTTATTTTTATTTTTATTTTTTGGGGGGGTTTTGGGCCACACCCGGTGATGCTCAGGGTTCTGGCTATGTGCTTCTGGCTATGCGCTCAGAAGTCGCTCCTGGCTTGGGGGACCATATGGGAAACCGAGGGATCGAACCATGGTCCGTCCTAGGCTAGCACAGGCAAGGCAGGCACCTTACCTCCAGTGCCACTGCCTGGCCCCCGAGTTTCTTCAATTTTAATTCTCTGTCTCCAAGTACATTTGCCTCATTCAGTTCTCTCTCTCTCTCTCTCTCTCTCTCTCTCTCTCTCTTAAATTTTTGGTTTTTAGGACCACACCCAACAAATCTTTTGTATATGTGTTGCTGAATTGTGCACTGGTATTCAAGTCTAAACTCTGACTCCAGACTCAGGAATCACTCCTGGCATATTTTGGGGCACCATATATGCCATCAGGGTCAGTCATGTGCAGAACACACATCTTTCCTGAAGTGCTATCTACCCTCTACTTGAACATTAATTTGAATATTGTTTGGATTTATGCTTTCTCTAAACCTAATTAGTGTTGAGATTTCTTGCTAAAAGAATTCACTTTTTAGGTGAGAAAATAGAAATTAGAAAAATTGAAGTGTGTGACATATGTTTACATGTGTAGGAGATATGATGCCCACTCTGGCCTTGCAGAGTTGATGGTGATAACTGTCCTCAATGAAGCTCCATAGAGTACCCTAATAATCAGGGGCCCGGGAGATAGCATGGAGGTAAGGCGTTTGCCTTTCATGCAAAAGGTCATCGGTTCGAATCCCGGTGCCCCATATGGTCCCCTGTGCCTGTCAGGAGCAATTTCTGAGCATGGAGCCAGGAGTAACCCCTGAGCACTGCCGGGTGTGACCCAAAAATCAAAAAAAAAGAGTACCCTAATAATCAACCCTTTATAGTGTCACATTTCTGTGTAACATCATTTGGCAATGTTTGTTGGTGCTTGTTATTCTCTTTAATCTGAGATAATTTCACATTAAATTAAAACATTTATACCTAGAGGTGTTGCACTGCAGCCTTCAGTTTTCCAGTGGATATCATCCTCCAGACCAAAGCTTCTTAAACTTTATCCAAGTGCAACCCCTTTAATTTGAGAAATGCAATATGGAAAAGAGCTAAAACAGCTTAGTTTCATGATGCATTTTATTTTGAATTAATTATGGTCAATTTATGTACATTTAGAAACTTTTTATCATTACTAATGCTTTGTGACCTCCACATTCAATTATATGAGCCCAGATATGGTCATAGCCTCCCATTTGAGAAGCTAAGTTTTATACTACTGGCCATTCTTTGAGTGGATGAATAATAGGAAATTTTTTTCAAAACCTCTGGATACAGCATGTTTTGTGGTTGATCCCATCAGAGAAAAGGACAGATTCAATATAGGTCTATATTTTTCAGCCTAAAAAACGACAATATCTACCACAGCTTTTAAAATTGTCTGTGTTCATGTTTTCTGCCAAGACATTCTACTGTTAGCTTGAGGACTATGTAATAGTCATAGTTCAAGTTATCAATGTAAACCAAACTCTTGAAAATAGACTACCCTTTCTGGATTTTATTTTACTTGTCTAAATCTGAAGAATCTATGGGAAGGAAAAATTCAAAGAAGTACTTGGTACCCACAGGTAATGCAACAAAGTCAACAAAGCCATACATTCTTGCAGGATATTCAGTGTGTTGTATGTTTTATCTCTCTATGAGTGTCTAATTTATGGGATTAACAGCATTTATCATATTATAATAGGTGGATGCAAGATTAATGTTAATATGTCATAATGTAAGTATGCTAAGAAAGTTTCTCTTATGTCCTTGTTCATCTAAGAAGCCTCATTTCCTCTTTCCTCAAATAAATAAACCAGTTATTAGGGCAGAAAGTATGAATAACAAAAACCTTCCAGTGTTATCATCTCCCCTTCTCAATAAAAAAGGTTTAAAAGTTTCATTTTGAATTTTTCAAAAAAAATTTATTCTACTTCCCTTTCAGAATGTGTTTTGCCACAGTTTTAAAAATCATTTCTCATTTCATGGAAACTTAATGCTTTCACATTTTTCCTATGATGAATAGAATTTTAACACATATGATTAATCTTGTGATGCAATAATTGTAAATGGGCAGCATAATCGTTACAGGTTTCCAAAGAGATACAAAAAATGGAGGAAAGAAGATTTCTAGATTGGAAGAAATGGCTTGGATCTAGTCCCACTTTTTTATAGCAGTGTTTACAAGTCAGGTGGCAAGTGGAAGCTACAAGTGGTCTCTAATTGCAACTCTTTGTGTGTCCTTACTCTGTGATATGAATGGTTTTAATCTGCCAAGGTAATGGAAACTACCAATCTCATTCCAGTTTGAGTTGTAGGTCAATTCACCCTCTAGAGCCAGAGGCAAAAGTACAGCCCCTCAGCTTAATTTACTAGGCAGCTTGGCTTCGTGTTCCAGGGTTTAAAAGTATATCAACTTCTGCCTCGATAACAGATGAGGAGCCTGTGAGAGAGAAACATTTCGGAGTGCTGGTGATCATGCAGATAGCATTTGTGCCAGGCCCTCAATATTATGTGCTTAAAGGCCTCATTTCTCAGCGTGAGCTTTATATGGGAACAAGGGTCTGAGGTGAGGTGCTTCTGCTTCCTCTGATGCTAATGCAGTTCAGAGCCACATTAGTCAGGATGGTCCTTTCTTAATCCATTTTAAGTCTCAGAAAGCAAGAAATGATTGTATCACTGTGGCCTGGTTTATTTTCCTCTTGTTTTAGCCTACAGATGAAAAGTAGAGAAATGAAATTCTAATAGAAAGAGCTTTTTGTGCAAGACTATGTTAGTTAAAAAATTAAATTAGGCTCTAGATTTTGTTTGAGAGTCAGGCAATATCCACTGGTTTTGTATTTTTTGAGGTATTTCACTTTCCATGCAGGTATGAGCTGTCAATCAAGGCTAATTAAACTGGCATAGTTAACGTGATACATCATAAAATTTCACAATAATGTCAAGCTGTAATTCTGTCAATCCAGTGAGATGAAATAGGCTAAAAACAGTATTGTCATTTTGTAATAACACTAGGAAGGTGCTTCAGAATAATATGACCATCATCTCCTGCAACTCTTTACTATTCTCCCTCCTCCCCAGGCAGCCTTGCTGCTGTCAAAAGGCCCAGTTAGCCATAGCTTTTTGTTTCTTTTGTTTCTTTTTGTTTTATTTTGTTTCTTGGGCCGAAACTCTGTACCACTCAGGGGTTACTCTTGGCTATGCACTCAAAAATCGCTTCTAGCTTGGGGGACCATATGGACACCGGGGGATGGAACTGCAGTCCACCCTAGGCTAGTACTGGCAAGGCAGACACCTTACTGCTCTGCGCCACTGCTCCGGCCCCTAGTCATAGCTTTTGCTTGGTCTTACTCCTCATGTTATTTGGAGCAGAACCTTCCCATGGAAGATGCTGCCACCAAATATTTCTCCAGCTCTATCTTGATCAAAACAGGATGCATGCAGGAAAGAAAGGCCACAATTTCGTGCTACTTCCCTGCTTTCATAGGAAAGTATTTATGGAAACAAGTACTAAAATTTGAAATGGTAAGTAACATGTTCCAATGTAGTCTGGATTCTCTAGAGATAAATATTTAACAAAAAAGAAGATATAAAAGGAGGGATAACTGCATGATTCAGCAAAAAAACAAAAAACAAAAAACAATAAAATTTCCCAATAAGTAAGGGATTCAATCCCAGGATCCAATGCCCAAGAACAGAATAAGCACCTCACTTTTTTAAAGAAGTGACTTAAAAATTAAGTCCTTAAATTGCCAGCCTCAGTTTACATCATTCTGAGAGAAAATGTTAATCAACAATATTTTCATTCTTCCCTACTTTGAATATGATTTCTTTATTTTTAAATAAAAGTATTTATTTTTAAATAAAATTTTTCATATATATTTTCCTTTTACTTAAAAACCATGACAGAGTTGTTAAAGATGAGTTTCAATCTTACAGGTACACAACACTTCACCCATGAATATATCCCACCACTCAGGTCCCCATTTTCCTTCCTCCACTCACTTCCCTGCCTATTGTGGGGGAAGGCATCTTACTCCTCTTTCTCTCCTTTCTCCCTCTCTTACATTTTTTTCTTTTATATTTTGTAAATGAAAGGGACCTTGCCTATGTTATCTCAGTTCTACACCCAGTTACTGTCCAGAACAATCAGTTCTAACTATCATTTTCATAGTGGTCTCTTCATTGTCTTAACTGTACTACTCAACTATTTGTGGCAAGCTTCCTACCATAGACTGACCCTCGTGGTCCTCATCTCTATTTAATCAAGACTATTTTCAAAGCCCTTAGCAGATGTTAAAAACATGACCTTGTGTGTGGGACATCACCATATGTCATTTCTATTCTGCTCTATCCTGGTTTCTCAAAATGTCCCAGATAGCATTCTGAAGATTCTTCAGTAAGACATATATTTGAGTGGAAAACTAGGTAAATACAAAGAAGCTCTGCTTGTTATGTGTACAACTTTAAAATACCTTACAGTTCCATTGCTAGCTAACCTGTGAACATACAGATTCAAACTAAATCAGCATCACTAACATGAATAATTATAATGTTATTGTTCTTTTAAAAATATATATATGGTACATGCGATGCATATTTTAATATAGAAGTATTAAAAAAGTCCATAAAGGGGCCGGGTGGTGGCGCTGGAGATAAGGTGCCTGCCTTAGGACGGACCGGACCGCGGTTCGATCCCCCGGTTCCCATATGGTCCCCCGTGCCTGCCAGGAGCAACTTCTGAGCAAATAGCCAGGAGTAACCCCTGAGCGTCACTGGGTGTGGCCCAAAAAAAAAAAAAAAAAGTCCATAAAGAATGATATTGGTTCCAATATTTGCCTCAGGGAGACTAGGTTTTATTTTCTAGTCTGAAGTGCAAGAATATGCTTTTGGTAAAGGATACTATGAAAAAGTAATCTATTTATTAGTTACTAAGAAAAGGTAATCAGAACCTGGAATCAGAAATCCTTTCTTAGTTGGAAAAATCAGGATATAATATTGTTTCCCTTAAGATAGTAAAGTGTAAATTTATTTCAGCATATTTGCATTTTTGGTAATTGCTATAATTCTTAAGCAATGTAAGATACAGCATAATTTTACTCTTTAAAATTACCCAAGGAGGATTCTGTTTCCCCTCAAATACTTCTTGAAACAAAACAGCAAAAAATGCAAGCTATAATTAAGAATTTAGGAATTAGACTTCACTTTTAGATACCATTCTAATTACAGAATGAGTTGAATCTTCTTTATTCCATGAAGAGAATAGAGAGCATTCACAAAAATCTTAATTCTTATAGGAACTACATTTTTCTCCATTGAAGTAACTGCTGTTATTTGGCTCTCTAAACTCAATGAGACTCAATAAATAATAGCTCCTTTTCAGTGTACATATTTGTGCAACATAGGCATGAGAAATCACACATATGCCTTCTTGATTAATAAAGACATGTTTTGCATTTTGTAATTTTCCTTCATAAGTTCAGATACTTCCATACCTACCCATGTCTGTAAAAATTTCTCTTCTGTTATTTACGCTGGCTATTGATTTAAATCCTTTAAACTTTGTGGAGCTCTGTACATTTTAGATAATTTAGTCCTCATAGATCAGGTAATTGGGGGTGTGGGCACTGATCTTCAACACTAGTGCACAATCATGTCTTGATGTGGATGTAACTACCTGTGACATAGGGAGGTGCATTCATATTTGAAAAATCTACATGAAAGATGTGTTCAGGGCTAAAGAGAAAGTGCAAGGTTTATGGTGCTTGCCTTACATTTGGCCAATCTTGGTTTGAATTGCCAGCACCTAAGATGGTTCCCGGAGACCCACCAAGAGTGATCTTGAACGGAGCCAAGAATAAGATGTAAATGCTCTTGACTGTGGCCCTCAAATAAGCCAAAAACAAAACAAAACAAAAAAACCAACAAAATTTAGTATCCTATAATGATTACTATAGAATTCTGAGTATATTATCTCATTTCTCATTATTTTTGGTTTATAAATAGATTAAAATGAAACTATACTACATATAGATGTGCTGAGAACATAGATTTAAAGCGTATACCATGAGCCATCCTGTCCCTGCCATTTTCTGTAAATATAATTTAAACTACAAGGTTCATTTTGCCTCAGTTTCTTCACCTGTAAAAAGAAGGAAGAACACTGTGGGTTCAGCAGAAACAAATTAATATACATAAAACACTTGTATCTATGCTTTATTTGTTATTATTATTTGTAATTATGTGTGTATCCTATAATACACTATAACAGAAAAATCACAAATCACAGTGCACGTTTTCTATAATGAATAAAGAAAAACGTTTTGTTTTTGTGTTTGGATTTTACATGCTTTTTCACCATTATTGATCAGGGGTTCTCAAACTTTTTAAACAGGGGGCCAGTTCACTGTCCCTCAGATCGTTGGAGGCTGGACTATAGTAAAAACAAAAACTACAAACAAATTCCTATGCACACTATATTTATCTTATTTTGAAGTGAAGAAACAAAATGGGAACAAATACAGTATGTGATGTGCAGGCCGTAGTTTGAGGACCACTGATTTAGATAGACTGAGTAGAGTACATATTTCACTGAAAAAAATTACTTAAAAAAAAGATAATGACTATTGTCCATAATTTAAACCAGAGCAATAGGAAGTAAATATATAATAAAAATACCACCATACTACCATAATAAGACCATTATTTTAAATTTTGTCCTGGGTCCTTTTGTCAAGAATCCTGCTGTCTGCATAGAGCAAGACTATTTCGGGGGAAAAAATGCAAGCTAAGACATTCTTAGTTCGTTGAGAGAACACTCTTGACTCAGGAGTGTTCTAAGGTCTACATTGTGTTGTTATATGAGGGACATTCTTTATCACAGAGTTTGTCAGAAATTCGCTGTTCCAAGTCACATTTTTATTTTTATTATCATGCCAGAGACCAAACTCAGGTCTTATGCAACACAGTAATTTCTTACTGAGCTCAATGCTTGGCTTCTGCTCCAACTGCAATTGAAGATGCGTGTCTCACTTCCTTCACTTCATATTCTCACTGTCACTTCAGGAAATGTGTCAGAGACTGCTGTTCAGTTCTGTAAACTGCTGAAGATTGACCAACTTTGTACCATTTTTGTGACATATTCTAACTTCGTTGATCATTTTATAGGAATAAAAGATATATATGAGATCAAATAATTTTGATCTGACCAACTTTGTACGCTTTTTGTGAAATATTCTAACTTTGTTGATCAATTTATAGAATAAAAAATAAATATGAGAGCAAAGAATTTTTCCATTATCTCTTATAAAGGTCTTTTCTGTATGCTCTCTCTTTCCATGTGATTCTTGAGTTTATACGATGTACAGAAATGTGATACATATTTATTTTAAGAATTTTCATAAACAATATGCTAAAGAGGAATATAGTTTAATTGTTATTCTCATTTATGGTCTGATCATATTTTATGCATAATTCATGTATTCTAAATAACTGAAAAAAGAGAAATAGATATAATAACCTACCCTGCTTTTCTTCTTTGCTAATTCTATAATGAAGACTGTATGCATTGTATTGTTTATCCCCAAGCCATTCAAAATGAATACGCAATTTAAATAAAACAGTGAACTTTCTGTGCAATACAGCTACACAACAGGCTCTTTCCAAAGGATTCTTACCTTTAGCATTTCGTATATAAAAGTTCTGAAGTTTTTCATACTTGTGTGTCCAGATATCCATGGTAAGTTTGTCTATATTAGTGATGTGTTGTATATACAACTTAACATTCATTTCCTCCTAATAACACCATTATATTTTTTACACTCTTCTCTTTATTTTTGAAATGTTTTTTAAAATTTCAGAAGTAGTCAAAATATTTTATGTCTGTGGTCCCATATTTATCCCATTTATCTGCTCCTGAGCATAAATGAGGTTATTCCATTTGTGATTTTTTGGAATACTTCTGATTTAGTTTTCTAGGTATATATTTGGTGATCCTGGCCATGTCATAGCAAATGATTTAGCAATGGGCATAGGAGACCTTTTTGATATGAAAAGAATACGAGTCAAGTTCTCTGAACTTGAATTTGAGAAGATAGGCATTAGATCTTTTGTCAGTGATATTACTACTACATGAACCCTGAACTTAAAACCTGTCATATAGAAGGCAAAGTCAGCAGATGGAAAGAAATCTGATCTTCTGACAATGCCTGAGTCTCCCATAAACAAAATGTCTGAAAACCCCCTGTCAGATTTATTCTTTCCCTTCCCCTTTAAGTACCATTCTCTACCCTTCCCTTTTTTCTGTATCTTCCCCTTAAAGGTACATCCCCTTTATTCTTTCCTTCTCATTCATTCATGCTTTAGTCTAAAGTGTTGAATTGTTTAGTTTTTCAGGTGAGGGGTAGTTTCAGCTAAACTTTGTGTTGAAATAGAGCTTTAGCTAATAAATTAGGATGTTTTCAGACCTGCAAATAAAGAAAATAAAGATTTAAAAAACAGACATGAGATATTTTGAATTACAAAATAACATTTGGGTAATTGTAGCATGAAATTAAGGATCTCAAAATATTTGGAACTTCATTTAATAATTCTCAAAACTGTTGCAATCCTTCAGATCTATAAAGTGGTTTATCAGTGGGAGATGATTTCTCTGAGCATCAAGCACATCTGTTACAAGTCATTCAATTTGGTCAAGGAAAGGGGTCACTCTTATAATTCAGAACCAGAGCCCAGACATTTTAAATTTCAAATATGACAACTTTTGGTAGTATTTTAGGAAACCATTCCTGTAAATGTATTTCTAATATCATAATTAAAAAGAGAAAGCACTCAGATATTTGGGTTTAATTTCAGTTAGAGGTTTGCCTATTCTTTCCAAGTAGGCTAGTTTTCTATAAGTGAAAAATATTCAAGAGAAGATAACTATTAGAATTAAGTAAATGAAGACAAAATTTGTATTTCAATTCTAATAACAAGGTTTTTAAAGCATTAACAAAAAGGTTTATTTACTACTTTTTGTAAATGTGAAGTTGGCTGGAAAAACAAAGTTTGCTTTTAAATAACATGTAATATCATCCTAGATATTGATTGTAATGAATGCTGATTCTTGTTTTTTAGCAATTTTTTTTTATTTAAAACTTACTCCTAGATTTGGCACATTTCAAAATTTTCATTAATGATATTAATTCTTCAACTTAGAAAGTATTTGTTCTACCATATTGTTACCTAAGTTGAGGAATATATTAGAATGTCAGGAAAATTTGATCAATGGTATCTTATTCAAGATCTTCCAAATTAAGTATGGTTGATATTCTGGAGAAGCAATGTTAATATCTTTTGAGGGACAACTAGGATAGTGTGCATGCTTTTCATGTGGCGTGCATAAGACTGATCCCTGGTAATACACAGTGACCTGAAACATTGAGCTCTGAATAGCCCTTATGTACTATTAGATATTAACTAAAATACACACACACCCAAATATGTAATTTAATAGAAACTCAGCTACATTAACATTTGTGGAAAAGTTGCTATGATTTTATAGTATTATGAAAACACAGGTAAATGAAACATGTTTAAAAACTAAGAGCAATGACTACAATGAAAGAGATCAACAGCATAAACTTTTCATTCTGTGAATAGCATATTAGTAATAATGTCTGTACCACTGAGAGGATTTGTTTTATGTTTATGTCCTTTATCAATAAGTGTGTTTAGTTTGGGTAGTTTCATACTTGTCATTTATTTATTGGGGGGATCACACCCAGTAATGCTCAGGGGTTACTCATGGCTATGTGCTCAGAAATCATCCCTGGATTTGGGGGACTATATGGGATGCTGGCAACCGAACCAATGTCCGTCCTAGGACAGGTGTGTACAAGGCAAATGCCCTATGGCTGTGCTATCGCTCCAGTCCTGACTTGTCATTGTATTTTGTATGGCATATTAATAGACACTAAGTTTTTGCATGAATATATATTTTATATACCACAGAATAAATTGACCAGCACTAGTTTCAAGTCAATGCCGATTTATTTTAAACATCATTTATAACGTGAAGTTGGCATGATCTCCTGTGATACTTAAAGCCTGCTTCCCATTCTAGGATATTGATTTTATGAAAGTAAGCATAACATATATTTAATATACCAACATATCACAGGTATTTAACTGAATTCCCTGTAAATAAATAAATGTTTACTTTTATAACCAAATTAACCTCCAGAGAAAAATTCTAAAGATAAAGATTAGGAGGGTAGGATTTGGATATAACTCATACATTTGGATATAAGTGAACCTGAGGCCAGAATAACTTCAATAAATTGGCATTTTTAAGGAATGGGACGAGTGCCTAGGGAACAACACTAAATTCAGCAAAAAAGGAATCTCAGAGCATGATGGTGAAAGGAATCAGTTAAGATCTGAAAGAGTGATGACATTACCTGCTGTGCAGCTGGGAACAGAGCAAAATCCAAAAGGTGATGGATGAGAATTCAGAAATTAACAAAAATTCAGTGGTAGCCAGAAGACAAATGAATTGTTAAGGAGAAAAATGGTGAAATCCAATGATTATTTGGATTCTATACACACAAGTGAGAACAGTGGTTGAGAAAGAAACTGTAATAGTTATTTATAGGTTTTAGAAGCAAATTGATGGAAATACAATAGAAAATTATAAAACAAACATTGTACTTAATTTTTGTGAGAGAAAATTCCCAACATTTTGCTGATATCTGGAAGAACATCTGCTTACCAATAACAATTTGCATTACTATAAAAACTGTTTTGATAGTGCTGAGTGATGTTACTTTTGACACAGCAATGACTCTTCTTGTTCAAAAGAGTCAGCAGTAGGTTGAGAACTATCTGGACTTCCAGGATTTCCTTTCTTACATTCTGTATACCGATTTTATATTCATGTTCTCTTTTAGAATCCCATAAGATATAATGAGTAGTGGGCCAGGCCTTCAGCAAGAAGGGTGGTTGCCTTGTTTTTGAAGGGCATGGATTTTATCCCCAGCAGCATAGATGGACCCTCAAACCTATCAGAAGTGATTTCTGAGCACAGAGCCATAAGTAAATTCTAATTACTGCTTAGCATGGTCAAATGCCCCCCCCCCCCCGTCTCATGCTAAATGTAGCAAGTGGCATTTTCTTAATTCTTTATTTGTATTACTCTTTCACATATACTTTTTTGGGCCAGCAACTATAGCTTTGGTCAAACTGAGAAACAACTTTTGACTCTAAAACTAATTTATTTATTTAATTTTTTTTAATGTTGAAGGTATGAAATAAGACCGAGCCACAGGAGGAGTGAGGCCTTTTGGACTCCCTTGCAATTTTTATAGCATTCACTCATATCTTAGAAGCAATGCAAGCCATGCTACCAAGAGGATTTAAGAATGCACAAGCTAATTTATTTTTAAGAAATTAAAAAAAAAGAAAATAATTTTCATTGGATTTGAAAAAATTATATTTGATAAAGTGGTGCCATTATGATTTACACTTAAAATAATAACATACACTTTGAAAGTTACCCTAAGATACTCTTGTTTCTTAACTCTGAAGGTAGTGAATGGTAAGCACCTTTTTTATTTAAATTACTTTGACTTATTAATGAAGTGTTGGATGATTGACATAAAATGACAAGAAAGCTGAGGCCATAGCACATTGAGAAGGACATCTACCTGGCATCTGGTGGACCTGGGTTTGATTCCTGGCACCTCATATGGAACCACAAACTCACTAAGACTAATCTCTGAATGCAGAGCCTGAGCATAACCTAGTGTGACCCCTCCACCAAAATAACTAAAATGAAAAGGCACAAAGGCAACTGCTAGGACAATTATGTAAAAACTAGTTGTAAAGTTATAATTTTAAATTAATAACAAGATGGACTACTTTAAGATGTACCTCCTTAAAGAAACTTACTATGAATGCGATAACTTTTTTATTTATTTATTTTTGCTTTTTGGGTCACACCCAGTGACTTTCAGGCATTACTCCTGTGCTCAAGAATTATATCTGGCAGGCTCAGGGGACAATATGGGATGCCAGGAACTGAAAGTGGATCAGCCACATGCGCAAGACAAGCACCTTACTTGCTCTGGCCCCTGAATGCAATGACATTTAAAATTTGAATATCAATTCCCATAAAATATTTCTGTTTAAGTTTTCAAGAGTCATTCACAGTACAAATGATCAAAGTTCAGCTTCTGCTTATTGAGTTTCTAAAGAAAATTACCATAAAACATTGAGTAATCATAATTGGTCTATAATTTAATATATTTCTAAGCAATTTTTATTTTGATAGATTTGGAGTGAACCATGAAAGATGGACCTCGTATTCTAAAGTAATAGAAGAAAACCTACTATATTCTTAAGTTAACCATTAATAATACTACAAGACAGCAACTTGGGAAAAGGGAATTTCCTATTGTGTACTCTGGTAGAGTTTTTTGGCAAACATGATCATGTTGAAAAAATGAGGAAAATAAGTTCTTTCCAGTTTAACGGGAGATCTTTATTATTATGGTTGGATACAAGTATGTATAGTATAGAGAAATACAGAAAATTATTTTCCAATTTTTATTCTTTTATCAATGCCTCATTTGAAGGTCTTACTTAAATCAGCTGGTCTGTTTCAGAGTTCACTCTTGGAAACCATTGTTAAGATTTAATGTGGATCTTGAAGTTCAATTAACTATAATAGTTCATACTTGATAATATGATTGGAAATCTCTTTAGAAGTTGAATTTAGTTAATCTTTTAAAGTCTTTTAAAAACTATTTTAACTATAGGAGTTATCTAGTTTGAAACATACATTACAAGGTCAGAAACCTCAGCCTCATTTTTTTTACTAGTATCTATGGGTCATGCAAAAATGAAGAAATAATGGGTTTGAATATCTGTCTGAACAATATCCCATGATTTGCATTTTTATGTGTTCATTCTTTTTCCTTTACTTTTATTTCTTAAATAATAATGATTTCTGTTTTCTTTTGTTCGGGGGCCACATCCAGCAGTTCTCAGGAATGATTTATGGCTCTGCTTCCAGGAATCAGTCCTGGCAGCATAGGAGACCATCTAGGATGCTGGAGATCAAACCCAGGTTGGCCATGTATAAGGCAAATGCCCTACCTACTGTACTATCAATCCAGCCCTGGTTCATGTTTTTTCTTTCTTTACATTTTTTTAATATTTAAGCACCATGATTACAAACACGATAATAGTTGGGTTTCAGTCATTAACAGAACACCCCCTTTCACCAGTGTGACATTCCCACCAACAATGCACCCCTCCCTCCTTTCCATCCCCTGCCCATATTCGAGACAGGCATTTTACTACAGTTACTTTATTTTTGAAACTTTACTAAGCTCTTTTTTTTTAAGGATAAGAGTTAAAAAAAAATACAATAATAAAGGTGTGAGAGTGGCAATTGTTGGTGTTTGCATAGACCCAGCAAAATATGGGCAAAATGGGAAAAAAAACCTTGGCCTAAATACAAGGAAACCTTACTACTGAAGTTTTCTGGAATAAGACTGACTCTGCACTCCAGGCATACTTGCTTGTCCAACCCCTGAGTCATACTCTGTGGTTTCAGTGAAATTTTTCTCACATAAGCTGTTGTTGGCGTCAGGTTCATGTAGTTAAAGATTCTGGTTTCTGTACATTTCCTTCATCAAAGTCAGAATGATGTGGAGCATCATCTAGTTTCACCTCACCATTAGATGAGGAGAGTCCTGCCCTGGTTTTTGCTGTTGCTAAGTCTTAAGGATGTTAAAAGAGCACTCTTTGGAGTAAGTCAGTGCCAGGGCAGCGGTAGGGTTTTCCCTGGTAGAAGTTTGCTTCCTATGATGTTATAGACAATTGTGGTTATTTCTATATATGGTATCCATAGTTTAGGGGTGTATGGGTAATCCCCATTCTTCTAAGGCCTGAGCCAAGTCATTATGCCAATATTCAGCTTATAAGACCTTACAAAATTTGTGTTCCCATCTCTATTAGATAAGAACTTGTTTGCATATGTAATGTTTTCCCATTTTAATGTGCCTATGCAAAAGAGGAACAATGCCACAAGACATTATTGGTGCATCTGGGGGGCCAAGGGAATAAGTCCAACAATTCCCATAACTTGGTTCTAACATGAACTCTAAACAGAGAGACTCTTCTACCAGTATTCCTTATTGTTCATGATTTTTCATATCATCTTTTAAGAGGAACTTGGTTAAAAAACAAAATGTTTTCATGGTATTATAAATGTTACATTGACCTTATTGTAAATTTATGAGTAATTGTAAATTTTTAACAATTGCTAATAGAAATATTGACTCTGTTAATATTTTATAAAAATATACTTTAAAAATTATTTTTAGCAAAATAGCATTAGATAGCATATTTTATAATAAAGCTACAAGGAAATATTTTAGGTAGCTGTGTATGTTTAGTTCTTTCATAAAGTAAGTCTCTCCATACTTGAAAATATCTGTTATATAAGAACTGTTCTCAAAGTTTGTAAAATTAAGCAAGTTTTTCACATCAGTAGACTCTAAATATTGAAAAAATGTTGCTATCTCATTTGACATTATCATACTCTTAAACATTCTTTATGCACTATTATTATAAATATTTATGCATATTATAAAACATGTAGTGTTTTAAGTTATCAGCTTATATTGTCAATCATATTGCAATAAGCATTGTGCTATTTTATATGTCTAGTATATTAATTTGATACATTGTAAAATAATTGTCTACCATAATGTCCAGAAATGTGGGTGTTGTATCTTAAAAAAATAGACAACTGGGAACAAGTGACCAGGTAAATAACTACAATATCATGAAGTAAAGGAAGATTTAAGCCCAAAGAGGGAACTGTGATATGGAGATGAATATTTTTTCAAATGTAGGATTTTGTATACTCGAGTGGATAAAGTGAGTGTGAAAAATTGTTTTTCTTGAACTATTACATTCCAAACATATAGTTATATTTAATATTTTCTTGGATAATTTTTATATAGTCACTTTACCTCCTAAATTAGCTATATTTACTTAATCAGAGAAGACAGTGATTAGAATAATTGGCTTGCCAAATTTGCCTAAATATTTAAGACACTGCTGTTTTTAGTGTAGTCTCTCTGTGGAAATCAATGTAAAAGCCACTGATTTTAATAAAGAGAGAAAGCTCTTTTTGTAGCAGCTAAAACAATAGCATCAACAGCAGAGTGTGGTTTGGGGAGAAAGTTCAGAGTATAATATTGGCTGCAAGCCCCTATATCAGATTCTTAGCATAGAGTGCCCTCTGCTTCCACTCTCGCCAGGTGTAGTTCTACTTGTCCTCACACTATAGCATCCAATAGTCAGAATGAGCTCATGCTGGACAATCTGCTGTTGGGTAGAGTATTAGTACAAGAAAACAAGAGGTTCTTTTGCTTGCTTAAGATTGAAGTAACAGAAGCAACATGTTGGATCTTGTTTAAAGGAGTTTTTCACTCAGTAGAAGGGAAGCAGCAAAAAGGGAAACGATTTAAGCTGACTCTCTGAGTGGAGGTTCATAAAGTCCTTTCTAATTGTCTTTCTTTGTACCTATAGAAGGACGTTTTATGTGTAAGTTTTAGAAGGAATGGAAGACCCCCCCCACACACACACACAAGCACACAAAAAAAGAAACATAAAATCTTACTCCTTTTCATTCCTTCTAAGCACCTTGTGAATATTGCCATCTTGTATTCTGCCATATTGCCAGGTGTGAGACTCACATCTTGAGATCTGCTCAGCTGTAAGCTAGATGCAACAAACTTATT
Source organism: Crocidura indochinensis (assembly GCA_004027635.1). NCBI lineage: Eukaryota > Metazoa > Chordata > Mammalia > Eulipotyphla > Soricidae > Crocidura > Crocidura indochinensis. The sequence goes on along the minus strand of PVKC010001726.1, from coordinate 7,153 downwards.
TGAGACAGCATCTTTCCTGTTTCCAATGTACTGTCTCTGTGGTTCCAGGAAGTGGTTCCTGCACTCTGCCTACCATTAGAGAGACTTTTATGAAAAAAAACTCACCTGATCCTGGATCATTTCCCACCTCATATTGGTTTTGTTTTCCCTGTCAATAAATGTTTTATAAAAAAAATCATTTGGAAATTTGGCATTTGCTTGTTTTAAGAAAAACTATTTGGGCATTTTCTGGTTACTATTTTATATGACTAAAATTATTTGGAGACTATTTTTTTAAAATTAGCTGTTAGAAATTAAGAGAATGATTAGAAATGTTTTATATATTTCAAAGCACCACCATTGTATTTTAATTGAGTGATAAAACTAATCAGCAAAACACCAAATGATATAGGTTCTATAATTTTCCATTTTGTGTCCTTAGATATATTATTGTGCTATGCTATAATAATTATATTGTTTACTAGAAAAAGAGGCTTGCCAAAGGTTAAGGTGGCATATTAATTTCAAAAGAAAAAGTCTTCTTTTTGTATATCTGATATTCTCTGAATTTTAAGTTCAAAGCCAATAATAATGTTAGTTTACTAATGGTACATGATCTTAAGAACAGAGTGTGGGGTTTAACATGAATTATTATTTATAAAATTAGCATTATTTTATTTTGACACTAAGTATTTTTTCTTATTTAAAAATTATAGCTAGAGTAAAGAAAATATTTAGCTAGAAAAATATTCATGAAAAAATGCTTGATCTTTGATATGGCAGTATGAAATAGCAATGTAGATATTAATATTGTACTATTTTGACCCCAGTTTCATTTCAGGTCATTTTTATACTTTCCCCAAATTGTCTGATTTAATTAGTAAGAATTTGCTATATACTCTAAAGTTCTATATGAAAATAACATTTTTTCTTATAAACTGACCTAGTGATATTAAATTGGTACAAAGCTTAAAATCAGTATTTAACATTTAATGGAACGAACAAACTAACTCTGCAATTTAACTCAGCATTTGCAGTAAGATGACTTGTACCCTAATGGGTTGTAATTAATTTTTCTGAAAATCATATTTATGATAGTCTGCAGATTCAGGGCTTTATCTAATACATAATGTTCATTTTGAGCCTTTAATTGCATTTAAATTAAAATTGGCTTAGCAGGAAGATGAATTGTGGGAATGCATCAAACCACCCAGCATGTCCTGAAGATGTGAGCCTGAAAATGCAATTTGGTGGAGATGTGCAGAATCATTTGGAGTTCATTAATTTTTATTGCACAGGTAGTTTTACTAAAGTAGGTTATTTTCTTTGAAATTTATATTTATGTTTATGTCAATAGCAGAATATTGTATTAGCCCCTACATCTATTAGAGTTTATTAACCTGGCCTAATAGAGGTTGTTCATGTTGAGAAGAGAGATCATTTGTGTTTGACCCTGATTCTGATTTGGTGAGCCAATTGAGGACTTTAAGAGCACATTGCTTTGGGGGAGTAGGGCAGAGAGTCTCTCTATGGGAAGTCAAACAAGCAAGTGGCCTGTTCAGCTTTCAGAATGGGACTTTGGAAAAATCTAGTGAGGCTCCCCTAAGAAGATTCTAGCTGCTTACCTACTGCTGCTTTGTAGACTGAATAATCTTTTTCTGTGAGTGACTGAGTTTCTGACCTGGCTATTGCAAAGATAGGTTATTGATGGGCAACTCTATTCATAGGCTTTATGTGCCTGCACTTTGGCCAGCCAGCTTTGAAGCGATCCCCTAACTTGCAGATGCTTCTGAGGTTATCCAATTTAATTATAATGTCACTTTACAATTATAAGGGAAAAGAGGTTTTTGCGTTGTCTAATGAATACAAATTGTCCACAATTTGAAAATACAAAGAAATAAAAATTAACATTTGTCCTCTTTGCCAGAGAATTTACATTTGTGCAACTGGTACTAATAAGTAAAAGAATTCCATTACCTAAATTCATTAAACACATGTGCCTTTTTATTTTGGAGATTGTATATCATTCTTAATAAAATGATACTGTTAGCATTTGCCATTCTGGACTCATTTTTCCCTCTCTGCAGACAGTGTAATTACGGATGGAAAAAGCTCCAGGATGAGCAAAAGCCTGCTATAGAAATGAATTATATAATTGTGGTAATGATTTTCCCTAAAACTCTTTCTGCCAACTGTAACATTTTTCACCTCACTGTGTTTTTTTTTAAAGCCTGTGTTTGTGTATGCACACATTTGTATGCTGTCTTATTTCATGAAAATGTGGAAATAGTTCCCTGTTCTGACAATCTGCTGCAAGTTCCTAGTTTGTGGTTGGAGACGAAAGAAGCCTATATTCATTTAATACTTGCCAATCAGAACTTGACAGAGGTATTGCTTATTTTCTCATTTCATCACTGAAGCATGCTGTTGTAGTTTAGTCCCTAATTACTCTCAGACTGAGACGATCTAAATATCCCCATGGTGGTAATATTTTCCTGCCTGGGTGAGTCATTACGTTGTTTGGCAGACTGAATCACCAGCCTTCCGTTGTTGGAACACTACTCTTCATGTAGCACCACAGCCTCCCCTCAGTAAGGTCTGCTCCACGACTTTGGGCCTGCTGAGACATTCCAAGCTCTCCAGCATGCAATCACATTTGCCTGCCTTTGCTCTGACTGATTGGACCGCTGCCAGTTCCCTCTTCAGGGCCAAGGACAGGAGAATGGGGGTATCTGAAAAGAACTGCTTAATGATCTAATGGACCAGTGCTTCTCTCCTGCTGAGAGAGAGGGCTTATTTGTTTGCTGGTTACAGGAAAGGTCAGGGAAATCCTTTTCAACAAAGATTGTGACAGTGAGAATGTGCAATATCATACATTACTGGTGTTTGAATAACTTAATACCTTGGATGCATCCCACCCCTCCTCCCACAAAAGCAGACACTTTCTGGTCTTTATTTCATTCTCAGTATCCTCCAGATGGCTGAAAGTGGAAGTGATGAAGCTTGGGTTCACACAATAGTTTATTCCAAATGCCAAATATCAGGAAGCTTCACAGGTATTCAGTTCGGAAGAAGGCTGATGAAATTTGAAAATCTGCTGAAGATTGTCAGACTTTTCTATAGGGAGGTATTATATATCACGTTTATTTTATAGCTATATAGACTCTATTGTGTATGGTATATTTTTAATAATACCCTAGTATATCTAGTTTAGACATGTACTCCTTAAGATAATTTCTGAGTGATCTGAATTTCTGAATGATCTCTTTACACTTCTTCAAAATAACCATAAGAAACTATCATAGCACACAGAACGTTGTGTTCAAAGAGATGTTAAGTTTAAATAAGGAAATAATTCAATGGTGTAAAAATGTACTAAAAGTTCTTGAGTTATGATGGGAGTAATAATATAAGTACAAGTGTCATCATTGTGTACTACCTGTTATTTTCCATCACACTTTTGGTAAATCATACTAATAAATATGAAGTGGCTTCTTAGGTGAAGAAGATGGTCAAGCATAGGAAAACAAACATAGTGAGAGGAAATAATCCCCAAATGTAACTGAGCCAGCCCACAAAAAATGAAGAAATTCTCTTAGAAGCTAACTGGAAGAGATAAATTAAGCCATGGAGACATGAATTGCAGCCAAGGTATAAGTCTATTGAGATATTTATTTAAACAAGTAAATCATTAAATAGCAGTTCTAAAGCAGTTTTTCCCTTTCTATTATATTTTCTGAAAAAGGAATAGAAAAGGCAAGAGAGACCTGTCCCTCCTTGCATGTTACGGTTCATCTGCCCTGGAGGTGGAGGCCTGGCAGTCTGCTCACTCAACTGTACTTGACTAGTGCCGTCAGCCCCTCAGCTTTCAAGAACATTGAATATGTCAAAAAAAAATGTCCTTCAAAGAAAGTGTAAATTCAATGGTGCTGTTACTGGTCTAACTTTAATGCTGTTCAAAAAGCTCCAAGCAAGTTTGTGCCCAAGAGGTTTTGGAATGTGTAGACTGTCCCACACATCCATCCAAGGTGTAACTCCAAACAATTGCAATAAGAAACAGTGGGTATAAGTAATTTCAAGATATCTAAGAAGGTGGGAGGTTTTTGTCAAACCACCTGTGATAATCCATTTGCTTCAAATAAGATTGCATTGTGTGGAGTATGATTTTTCTACTAGTCACTTTAAAAAAGTGACTTTTCTGACAAGATTTACTTTTTAAAATTCCATGTATAATGTATGTGGAGAGTATTGGAGAGTATTACACTGAGCGAAATGAGTCAGAGTGAGAGAGATAGACATAGAATGATTATGCTCATTTGTAGGATATATTAAAATTCTAATATGGTATTAATAACTAACGACAATAGAGACAAGGGCCAGAAGAACCAGTCCATGGTAGACAGCTTGCCACTTATACTGGGGAGTGCTGTTAGGGTAGAAAAGGAACTACTGTGACAGTGATAGTTGGACAAGAACTGGGTGCTTAAAGGAGATAATGTGCTATGTATGTATAATACCCCATTAACTAAAAGTATTTTAAACAACAGTATCTTTGAGAGAGACAGAGAGAGATGAATGTCTCTGCGTTCAGGGCAAAGGTGTGTATAAGCAGACAGGGTAGAGGTCAGGAGGGAGAGTATGAGTGAAACTGGGGAGAGCAGTGGTGGAAAGTGTGCATACCAGTTATGTGTTGTGTACATTGTATGAATGAAACTGTATCATGAACAACTTTGTAACTACGTAAAAAATATATCTGGAAGTAACAGGAGCCAACAGGGTAGAAGTGATTAATTTCAACTGAAGGAAAAGAAAAATCTAGATAAGAGAATAAATATTTCTTTATAATTAAAAATATTTCATATATATGGATTAATTTCAAAAATTAACTCTGAAGGGCCCAAGAGATAATACCACAGGTAAGATGCTTGCCTTCCAAGAGGTCATCCTGGGTTTAATCCAGAGTAGCTTCATATGTGGTTCCCAAAGTATTGCCTGGAGTGGTTCCTGAGTGCATAGCCAAGAGAGTAAACTCTGAGGATGGCCCAAAATCAAAAACAAAATAATGGATTCTGTATTCTCTTTTAAAGATAAATTATTAGATTCAAAGAGATGGTATAAGAGTTAAAGTTTTTGCCTTGCCTGCAACAAATTCCAATTTTATTCCCAAGTAGTCCTTACCCTGCAGAGGAAAAAAAAATATTTTTTTATCAATATCTCTAGATCACAGGCAACTGGAATCATTGCCTACATACCATTAGGGTGATCTAGTTTGGCTTGTTTCTGTGACTTCAAGAATTAAAGAAAAAAGACCATGAACTGTTTGTATAATCGAGCTTAGTGTTTCCTCAAAAACATGTAGAAAATGAAGGGTGTGATACCAATTCATATTCATCTCACTGCTGATTAAAGTTGAGCCTTGTTAAATGACTTCTTAGTTCCCTATGGATACCCAAAATTTTTCTCAGATTTTCTCAACTATTAACCTCAAACTGTAGCATATATTACATCTTTGTAATAAGGGTGGCTTATGGGAAAATTGTTTGTCCTTGGCACTAAATTTCCATGCATACTGTATTTCCAGAAAATTACTGGGGGGTTTCCTCTGAGGAAAGATAGGATGGGCAGAGAACTGAGGAAAGAGAAAGACATACCCTCACATATTGAAGAACAGATTCTGTAGTCCTGGTAGCTGGCAGAAATGTTAAGTGCTTTTCACAGTCAACATTCAAACAGATTATCAGATGGCATATTTCACCCTGTTGTTACTTTAAATGAAGTGACCATGAAATCAACAAATCTGCTGTCAGGTGCCTGTCACTAAGATAGTTCTCCCTGTCACACAATGCCTCACATAGCAGGTAATGTGTTTTTAAGAATCAGTCCTGTGTCACCTCATCAAGTCCTTGTTAAAAAGATGAAATAAGATGGATGGTGTTGTCTACCATGGAGATGACTGAAATTTAGTAGAAGGAAATATACAGCTCACAAAGAAATGCTCCAAAGAGAGCAACCTAGATACTAAGAAAGAATAACTGTTTCTTATTAACTGTTTATTAGAATCTACATATGTACTTTTGATCACCACATAGCTTTTCATTATTTTCTAGACTTCTATCAGAGTTGAGTTTGAGCTCAATTATGGGGGCTAATTGCTTAGGTGTCTACCATATACTTTGTAATTCTGCAAAATACTAATTCCATACTAATGAAAGATTTGAGGGATGTACTCGATTCCTTTCTCAAATAACATATACAAATTTAGTGATCCATAAAGGGGCATCTCAGAATATTTTTGTTAAGTTTCTTTATTAAATTGAGTTGTCCATTGCTCTGTTTCAGCTATTTGGCAAGATGCTCTCAATACTTCAAGGTGAAAATGGAAGTGCCAGAACAATATTAAAGCAAATAGGGCATTTTGCCTTGCACAAGGCTGACACAGGTTTGATCTCTGGCACGCCATGTAGCCTTCAAGTCTGCCAGAAATGATCCCTGGTTGCAGAGCCAGAAAATAGCCCTGAGCTCTGCTTGAGGTAGCTCATCCCTACAACTCCACGATAAAGTAATAATTGAATAATTTTAAGTAGAAAACCCAAATGCAGACTGTGTATGTATTGGGCATCTTATGAACCACATAATAATCATCTTGTCACATGTTTGTGTTGGCTAACTGTGGTTTTGTTTAATCAAACTATTTTATGTGTTTTGATTTGGGACCAAAGAAATATGCAGTTCCAAGGATCAAATCTGGGCCTCCTGCATGTAAAATACATACTTCAGCATTTTGAGTAGCACTCTGGCTCCTAATCAAGGTTTATTTATAAAAGAAAATAATGTGTTTGTTCTGGTATATTATTAGTCATAAGTTTAATTTTGTTTTTGTAAAATACTAGAACTAGGTATACAGTAGACACAGTTACAATCTATTGTACTCATAGCTTCTAGTTAGACACATTTATGCCATAATGCAATAGGTTATTTTAGTTTTATCATGTTTGTATTATATGTATTTATATAGTGGATAAACAGTTCAGCACCAAATCTTAATAGACTATCAAAGTCAAATTACCAGAATGTGATTTGAAATGAAAGAACCTTGTGTTATTCATTTGGGTATTTAGCCTACATATATAACCCCTACTGAGAAACTTCTATAAAGTCATCTGAGATTTGGACA
>PVKC010001725.1:0-48141 GCA_004027635.1 Crocidura indochinensis | reverse complement strand
ATAAAAAGTAATGTTCACATAAGCATTGATTTCAGAGATCTATTTGAGTGCAATCCTCCTTATATAGGGTATTCCATTTCCTTTCCTATAGTCAAGGACAAGAGTATTTTTGGATGATGTTAAAAAGGTATTTGTCATGCGGGCGCTAATGCGCCCACGCACTTTTGAAAATACATATCAATAAAACAAAAAGAAAAACAGTATTGCAGGGGTCTGTTATGGATAAGGGAATATTACTTTGGCTAACTGCAGTTTGTGAATGCATAGGGGGTGGAGCTGCCGTCCACCCCTCATCATCCCCCAGAGTCCAGCAAAACTCCCAACTCAAGGACATTACAGGACTCTGAAATGCCGCAAATCATATCTTAAACTCTAAACCAAAATTTGTGATACGAAAAGTGCCTTGGATTCCACTCCCCACAAGAGTATCTCAGAAGACATAATTGGGAGCCCTATATTGCCTATGTAAGCTTAATATGGTATTAATAGTGCATCTTATGATATATACTCCTAAACATACATATAGCCTCCTCCATCACTTTCTATTTTCAAATACCTTACCTTTCCTTTTTTTTCAATTTATCTTTCTTTTTTCCCTTTTTCTCTAGCTCAGTTTCATATATTTGCTCTATTTTTTATATATGCATATTTTCAGCTTAGGTGATGCTTGGTACAAAAACTAAGAAACCATCTTGCCTGGGATAACAGTTCAGACCACACCACAGATACTGTATGTGCAGCCTGTCATTCTTACTCGTTTTTGTATAGGCATAGTAAATAAGGGGGAATCATGGACTCAGACAGAAGGTCTTATCTTCTAAGGATAAGAACTCACACTTTTTACACAAGGGTGCCTCCCATCCTGGACACATATCATGTGGATACAACTCAGTCTCCACGAGATCGGACACTGTTCATTCTCTAATCCCAGATTCCAGATGTAGAACTGAAACAACTCCCTGCAACACCACCAGGAATTAAGCTCTTTTGGGAGATATTCTTGTGCTAGTGTTAATAGGACAACGTGGACAGCGAGGAAATGTCAACTTGACCTAAGACCGGAGGTCCTATCACATCACCTAACACTAAATGGAAATCAGAAGTTGTATCATCCTTTGAACTACGAAAAATAAGAGCACTACCTTAAGAAAACTGACTTTGATAACAGTGACTGGTCAGAACTTACCTGGAGACCATTAAGGAAAAACCTACCCTAAGCTATAGTCCAGATCTCCTACAAAAATCAAGATGAGTAGAACTTTGGAACTATGATTTCCTGGCTTAGGGAACTGGCAAAAACATGGAGCACATGATACAGAAAACTGAACACATCAACAATGTTGGAACAACCTCTAGAACCTTAAAGACTCTACCCTAGGCCTTGTCCTAGGACATGCGCAAATACTAAGATTGCTTTCTACAGTGACCTGATTTTCTCATCCACAACCGAGAGAAAAGTTTCCTGACACCACCACCACCACAACAACAAAAATCAAACAAACAAACAAACAAAACCCCTGGGATATGGCAATGAGAAGGTATGGAGCCAGTGGTTGCTCCCATGACAATATGCTCCAGGGGTGGAGAAACCCTGAATCCCTTAGACCATGGAAATTTCCTTACTTCCCCAATACAAAAATAAAACAAAAAAAAAACTAGGGTAACACCAAACCCTGCCACTCCAGTATTCCTTTTTCTGGTTTTGTTTTGTTTTATTTTTTTTGTTCGTTTTTGATATTATTTTCCTTCTCTTTTTTCTTCCACTTTTGTTTTCACTCTTGTGGATATTATTTGATGATTTTTTTAATTTCATTTTCTTTTAGCAGTTGATACTAAATTTTTCCTTCTCCTTTCCTTAACCTTTCTATCTCAAACAGAATAGCATCACTTGAACCATTCAGCCTCTTAAACTGAGGGGAGCAAAGAATGTTACCAGGACACCAGTCATATGAACATGTAGTGTAAATAAAAATTGACCAGACTGGAACACCAAACAGAATAGATACCCAACCTACAACAAGCTGTAAAATGGAGACTAGTTACACTAGTATTCTGGGGAGGGGGGATAAAGGAGGGAGATGTGGGAGACATGCTGGGAATAGGAGTGGGGGGAGGACAACATTGGTGGTGGGAATGCCCTTCATTCATTGTCACTATGTACCATAAATAATTCTGTGTAATGAACTTCAGTCACAATAAAAATTAAAAAAAAAAAAACCACACACCCTTAGGAACCCAACCAATAAGAATGGCCTAAAACAAAACACTTTTGTTCAAAGTCAAAAAGGCTGGCAAAGCTGCAAGGTCTGCCCACAGCTACCTGTATCATGGTAGCAGCTTAGAAATATGCAAACTGGCAAACTGCTACATTTACTGCTTTACAACAATATGTTTTATTTTTCTCACTAAGTTCTTTGCCAAAGGCAAGGAATATTGAAGTAGCTAGCAGAAGCCCCTTGCAGCTGTCAATAGGAGCCTTACCACTCCTGGCATTGCTTTTTTAGCCAAGAGGCACTGCAATTGCTTACCAATAAATTGTGATGAGTTGATAATGCAGGTAGACTAGATCATAAATATTTTAGCATGCAAACATCTTTTTCATACATTGTGTGATAATACTGCAATTGCAAAGGAAGATGGGCAATAAGGGGCAAGAGACTATTATTTTAATATTCTTAATGACAAGGAAAACTATTTGAACGATATCATTTCACTAATTCCAACAAAGCAGACATTTAAAAAAATATGGGGTGTTTGTAAAATACATCTTTAATAATCTAGCTATATGAGAACTCCGAAAAAGGAAATTGGCTGAAATGAATCACAATATAACAAAAAAATGGCTGTGTGTGACTAGTTACAGTTGATTTCAGGCTGAATTTTCATCAGTTCTTTACAGGAATGATTTTTATTTAGTGTTTGGTAATTGATAGTCTACATAAGATGATAGTGGTTAAGCAGGATCATCTACACCCTTCATAATTACTTTTCTACTCTTAGAAAATGATCACTTTATGATTTACATGGTTTATCATTCTTGCCTAGAGCTCAAGCAACCCTCTCTCCTGCAGTGCAGGTAATTCTTCCGGTCCCACCGTAGGCTCTTCCTGTCATCCTTGCTCTCAATCCTCACTAGGCCCTGTCCCTGTCTGTGCCTGGCAGTATTGGGTCATGCCGAGATGGAATCTGAAAGCCAGCTGTGCTGCTCACTGTGAAAATCAGGTTTCCTAATCCCTTATAAGCACTACTGAAACTTTAATGTAAGAGGAAAAAAAGAGAACATACCACTTTATTTCAATAACAAAACAAAAATTGCAAATTTGTTCCATTCTATACCTTGGTCAGAATTAGTTCCACATCGGAAATGTTTTCCCTGTGCTTCATCCTCATGCCTTTTAAATAAGGTTCAGGAAAGATCAGTACAATTTTACTTGGGAAGAAAGGAGAAAATGTTTGGGACACATATTCATTCCTTATCTCTGAGCTGATATTCCTCTTCAGCAAAAATTTTCCTTTTTGTATGTCAATTCCAAACAGACTCAGAACATATATACTTCATCAGTAGATGAAATAAACACATCTTTGGATTTTTCTCTTCTACCTCACCCTGCTTGGTAAAAAAATATTTAATCAGAAGTTTTTATATTTTTCTTCTAGGATTTCCTTGTGAATTCACTTCCTGCTAAAACTCTTCAAAGAAAAAGACATATTTTGTGTTTGGGGACACTTTCCAGTTTCTACTTTAGTGAAGGATGCTTCAAACCACTTAGTTTTATGAAATATCAATCTCCAGCAAACTCTAACAATGATTCAAAATCAGAAAGTGCTAGCCCCCAAAAAGGGAAGTGATTTGCAAAGAGAATAAGGCGATAACTATTTTTACAGTCGATATCCAATTTAAAATTTTCCCACAAGGGATTTTGAAACACTGGTGAAGTTTTCAACTCTATGAAAACTATAATACCACAATTCAGAATAAAATAAAATTTAATTTAATTTGAAATAAAACAATAAACGACAGAGATGCTGGTCTTTCTGTTTCCAGACACTAGATGGCACTGTGAATTCACTTAATCTGAAACCAAATAACAGCCCAGGACATTAAAGAGGAAAAAAATGATGAGGATTTTTCTTAAACTGATTTTGATAGTCTGACATATATTTTTAAGAAAATGAACTTATATGGTGCAACAGTTATTTCATTACATTTCAATTAAAAATAAGCATCCACTTTTTGTGAGGGAAAAAAAGGTGACAGGTTTCTGCAAACAATCCAGTCAAATCAGCACAGTCTAGTCAGAGGGAAAAAATAAGTCAGAGATGTTTGCTGCCTAACTTGACTGCTTTCTGACTGACTTAATATTTTCTTGACTACCTGACAGTTGAAACAGCCAAGCCTGTTTGTGAATGTCAACACAGGCTGCAGTTTATATGTTATAAAGTAAACTTCTATGTTGTTAGGTTCCTTTCCTGTCGCCTTTGTAGTCTGTCTGGTTGACTCAGTCTGTTAGGGCAGTCTGCTAATGAGGCCAAGGTCACCTTGGTTTCCATTCTTGCCTGAGGGCTATGTTCTCCTCATAGAAAAATAGAGGCAGTTCCTTGTCCAGAAACTGTGACCTTAACTCTGACCAATCATCTCACCACCTCCTGATAAGATGGCTGCTGAGGGAAGTCTAGACAATCTCATAAACACATCGTTACTGGAAGATAAAAACAGCTCGAGATGTATTTCCTATTAACTGTAGGTTTGTAGCACCCCATTTTTGTAGGAAGGACTCTGCATTTAAAGACAACTCTGTTAACTAGCAAAGGCATACTCCTTATCCCTCCAATTCTAATACTTTTTGTTAAGAATCTACTCTTCCACAGGCAGGGATTTAGACAGAATGAAGAGTCAAGCATGAAACTTCCAGTATCACCAGGCTTAATGATACCGCTGCTCAAAAGGCAAACAAATAATCAATAATGTGACAAATGCCATCAAAGATATATACATAAATTGTCAAGGAAGCAAAAAATGTTCTAGTTTTTTTTGTTTGTTTGTTTTGTTTTTCTGTTTTGGGGCCACTCCCGGCAGTGCTCAGGGGTTATTCCTGGCTATCTGCTCAGAAATCGCTCCTGGCAGGCACGGGGGACCATATGGGACGCCGGGGTTTGAACCAGCCACCTTGGGTTCTGAATCAGCTGCTTGCAAGGCAAACACTGCTGTGCTCCCTCTCCCGGCCCAAATGATCTAGTTTCTAAATCATTTTAAGACTTAGATCTTTGGGGCCAGAGAGATAGTATAGCAGGTAGGATGCTTGTCTTGAATGTGTTGACCTGGGTTAAATCCCAGGCATCTCAAATGTCTCCTGGAACCTGCCAGGAATAATTCCTACATGGAGAGCCATATGTGGCCTCAAAACAAAATGAAATAAAAACAAAAATAAACTTTTAAAGGGTTGATACACAGTTCACTAGAAATGTGGAAAAGGGTATTTCTGAATGAAGAATTGTCTGTGAAAAATAGATCAATCACCATCCCAGAGAATCCCAAATAATGCAGATTAATGATATTAATTCCCTCCCTAGTCTTATAGCTCAGCACACCTCCAGTTTGCTCTAAAAGTTTTGACTCCCTTCCAAACCCCACAGCGTGGAAAGAGAAAAGAAGAGTAATTTCACTGTGGTGAGACTTGACCTGCATCCTTTGGTCAGGTGATAAAGGTTAAAATTAATAAGGCTAAAGCAATTAAGTGTTGATAGTACTTTATCTTTAGGTCTTCCTCCTCTAACTCTGTCCTATTTCCTAAACACATAACTCTATCCTAATTTTAATCTCACACAGAAGCTAACTGAAGGAAATAGTAAATAAGACCTCACTAAAACTTTTCAAAGTTTTCCAAAATTGTCTTAACCAAGAGGAGACTACAGTCTTGGGAGATAAGTGTCCTGTGATGTCCTAGGTAAAATCCCAGAGCAGAAAAGAATGGTAGGGGCCAGAGCTATAGCACAGCAGTAGGGCATTTGCTAAGCACTCGGCTGATCCAGGATGGATTGGATCCCTAGCATTCCATATGGTCCCCCAAGCCAGGAGCAATTTCTGAGTGCATAGCCAGGAGTCATCCCTGAGTGTCATCTGGTATGGCCCAAAAACAAACAAACAAAAAACCCAGAATGCTACTTGCATTCCTATGTTCACTGCAGCATTATTTATAATAAAAATATGAGAATAACAGGTGTCCCTAATGGAATAACATCACAAGGTGTGATCCAAAAAGCAAAAAAAAAAAAAAGAACAGTAGGTCAAAAACCACAGAAATAAAAATAAATAAGTGGTTTTACTTAAAAATATAGCAATATTGGCTTAATTGGTATTTGCATCATACTATGATGTGATTTTAATAACAGAAGACTGGTTTGTATCTGTGAAAACTGCACTATCTTTGAAGTTTTTGGCAACAAAGAACTTTTCTTAAAGAATACATTTCAAAAATCTGTTCACAAAAGTTAATGGTTTGAATAAACTAACTGTGTATATATGTGATAACATATATGTATATGTGTAACATAATCTATTTCTATCTAGTTTCCAAAACAGAAGGAAAAAAGAATACAGAAGGAAAGAGTAAAAGTAGGGAGGAAGGATATTTGTGACTATCATATACTATATATAAATGATACATAGCACAATAAAATAACAGGGAAAGAGTCATCTTTAATCCCATGACATTGAAAAAAGTGAGAAATAGAGAATATTCACCATAAAAATGAATTACATCCTTCTGATTTTCACCTTGTTGGGTTGATTGAAAGTGCAAAGATGAAAATCATGTGAGATGCTCTCCAAAATCTTAGTGACATATAGCAATCAAAGAGAAGCAATTTAAGTCACTCTTACATACAGGCCATGAACACCACTTTATGTATTAGGTAAAGAAAAAAAATACTGGAGAGCAAAATTTGGAAGGTAGTAAATTGAATACATCTCATGAACTAACTTTCCCCATTATAAAAAATATTAACTATGGGGGCCGAAGTTTTAGCACAGCAGTGGGGCATTTGTGTTGCGGCCAATCCTGGACGAACCCAGTTCGATCCCTGGTATCCCATATGGTCCCCGATCCTATGAGGAGCAATTTCTGACTGCAGAGCCTAAGCACTGCTGGGCTTGACCCAAAAACAACAACAAAACTATGAACCAGATTGCTTGATTTTGTCCACTTCCAGAGAAGGAAAGGAAGGCTCAGAGACCTTCTCAAGTCGGAAGAAGTAGGAAATCTCAAGCTCTGTGTTTTATAAAGTGGGTTTCCTTTGTATTGTATTCTATGTAAATACTGTCCCCTGAAGCCATACAGCCAGTTGGAACTGCAGATAGCATATCAAATCCGGGTCTGCTTAACCTTGGTTCTTTGTACTTGCTTCTCATTAGGGACACTTGAATATGGGCTATTCACCCAGTGACAATTTTATTATTGCTAAAAAGCAATTGTTTTACTTTGGATTCTTTTTTGCTCATTCTGCAGCTTGCATTGGCAATGAGAAATATCACCAGTGCACCAATGCAAGGAAAAAGCCTTGACTCTGTGCTCCTTAGTCAGCAATTGGGAGGAATTTATTTCCAACAATAATTAATAGGAAATGCTTAGTACAAGTTTATTAATACTAAGAAAATTTTGATTATGCTTTATTATTGCTCTCAGTGATATTAAAACGTTCTGCCTATTTATTATTTGCTAGGAATATAAAATTCGTTCTTCATTAAAATACTCATTGAAATATTTTAATTTATTATATTTTTAATCTCTGGTTTTGAATTATTTTGAAAAAGAACAACAAAAATATTTTAGACAATGAATTAGTAAACTCACACAGGCACAGATAAATTAAAATAAAACAGATTTAATTAAGCACACAGAAATATATATATGAATTCTGTAAATATCAGTCTAGATTTGTAGAAAACCATTTAAATAATACTGTTACAACATATTTTAGTAATATACTGTAAAATAGTTAAAATTGTTGTAATACTAATACACTACACATATATGTTATATATAAAACATTTATGCCTATATATAAAATAATTACATATAACATGGCATACCTATAACAAGTTATAAATAAAATATAAATTTTTGTAGTAAATTGCTTTATGTCTATATTGTAAAATGATTACCATAATAAGTTTAGTAGATGTATTTACTATTTCACATTTTACAAATTATATGTGCATGTGTGATGAGAAATCTTTTCTTTGGGGGAAATCTCTCAAGCAGTGTTCAAGAAGCCAAGTGTCCCAACCAGAAATCCTTGAACTGGCTATCCAGACCTAAGGTTCAGGGAAAGAGCCTGAGGAGTAGAGTCTGGCCTTTCAGCAAGCCGAGTCCTAGCAGTACACAGGAAACTATGTAGAGCAAAGATCTAATTCAAGATCTCTGTAATTTAACAGCCCTTTGAACTATCTACCTGGCCCTTGATGAGAACTTTGAAGATCTATTCCCTTAGCATCTTTTATTTATTTATTTATTTTTGTTTTGGGGCCACACCCGGTGACGCTCAGGGGTTACTCCTGGCTATTCGCTCAGAAGTTGCTCCTGGCAGGCACGGGGACCATATGGGGAACCGGGGGATAGAACCGTGGTCTGTCCTAGGTTAGCGCAGGCACCTTACCTCCAGCGCCACCGCCGGGCCCCAATTTTTTTTTCCCCTTAGCATCTTTTAAATAGTGTTCATGCTATACATTATTTTCTCAGAACGTATTTATCTTAGAAATTGAACCTTCCTATCACGTCCATTCATTTTGCCACCTTCTACTTTTGGCAAATTCCAATTTGTTCTCTGTGAACCCATGCCCAGACCATCCATGATGACAAAAGAGTTAAGCATGTGTAACAGGAGAAGACAGACTCTTCGACTCTGTTTGGAAACTGACATTCAAAAGTAAATGACTAAAACCTGGGCTTCTTTCTTATACCATATTTAAAAAAAAAAGTCAATGCAATATACATTTAGACTTGAATGGAAGACTTAAATCATAAAACTCTAGGGGAAAAATACAGGAAATAGGCACTTTCATCCATCTTGTTAAAGCAAGAAGTGAAATTATCAAGCCAAATATTTCCTACAGTTAAGACAAACAACAAGGAAATAAAAAGACAACATACAAGAATAGGAGAAAATATTTACAAATTATATAGCTGATGAGGGTCAACATACTTTTGACCACAGCAAGAAAATGAAATCATGTCCACCCCAGGAGGAGAAAAGTGCTCAAAGGACCATGGGAACACGATGTAAGAACACAGGAATCAGACTGAAGATTTTCCCAATGGCAAAATTTGAGAGAATTTGAGCAGAGATGTGATTAACAGGTAATTTAACCGCTGAGTAAATGGGAACTCATGAATTCATCCATATATCAATTAAATTTAAACAAGGAGATAGAACATAGTTAACTAATTTTTTTAAGTATTAGCCTACAAAGCCTTTATTAGTTATAATGAGGAGAACATAACTTTACGGTGAAGAAGCCTTGGATTGAGGCTCTTTAATCAAGTGATTCTGGAACTTATCACCATTCATGAGACTGATACTGTGAGCATCCAGAAAGATGAGTGAAAAGAACTCTGTCATTTTTCTTCCTTTTTTATCAAGCTGCAAAAGTTAAATATAGTCATTAGAAAGATACATACATATGTGTTTGCTTGATTCCACTGTACATCACCAATCTCTAAACCCAGCCCAAATACCTGCTTAATACTTGCCTTCTCACTATCTCCTCAAACCCATGATACATCTATTTTCCTCTATGCTCAATTTTATCACTGTTTCCTTAGTGTTCTCTCCACTGCCTCATGTTATTATTAACTTGGGATATTTTTGTTTTAATTCTAGCTTTATAAAAAGTTACTGTTAAGGGGCTGGAGCGATAGCATAGTGCAGGGGTGGTGAACAGGATTTTTACCCTCACTCAAAAAGGCAAAATGCAATATGTATTTAATATATATTGTTAAAATTATATGCTTTTGTGTGAGTTTTTGTCTGTTTTGACAGATCACTGTGTGGTGTGGCTCTCTGACTCTCAAAGTTTAAAATTTTGGCTCTTTGTGTCGAACTTGTTCCCCATCCCTGGCAGAGTAGGTAGGGTGTTTGACTTGCACACAGCTGCAGTCAACCTGGGATCAATCTCTGGTATTCCATATTATCCCCTGCTAGGAGTAATTTTTGAGTGCAGAGCCAGGAGTAACCCCTGATTATTATCAGGTGTGCCCCCCTCAAAAGTTACTATTAAGAGTATTTATGGTAGAATCTCTAGAATTTGAACTTGCTCCAGAATGTGTTATAGAATTTTAGTGTACAATAAAAACCTCTAATTTTTCTACATTATACAAATAATGTAATGGGTAAAGAAATGTCATAAATGCCACTCTCTATATTGTTAATTTATTATAGTGTGATTTTTTTTGCCCTTATTATATCCGTAAACTATATTAATAAATTTCTTTATTGTATTATATATATGAATATTATTTATCACATGAATTTAAGAAGGTTCAAGGTTTTGAGTATCCATGGTATGATCAATTTATAATGTAAACATTATTAAACAGCTATACTTTTCATAATTCCTGGTAACTTCCTAATATGTAAAATGTCTTGGAGAAAAATCACTTTCATAAGAGCTCAATGTATATTACCAAAATGTTCTCTAGCTACCTTAGTAGTCATTTTTTACTCCTACTAACAGAATGGGAGAGGACATGCCTTTATACCTTTTCCACATAAACAATTATAGTAAAATCTATCTTAACTATGTCACTTTATGCATTATAAAATATTCCATTTTTAGGTGAATTTTAAACTTGATTGATTGATTGATTGGTTGGTTATTGGGCCACACCCAGCGACGCTCCATGATTACTTCTGGCTCTGGGTTCAAAAAGCACCCCCCACCCCACCCCCCACTCCCGCAGGCAGGCGGGGGGGCTGGGAGGGGGGGCATATGGGAAGCCAGAAATTGAACCCGGTCCCTCCCGAGTCAGCAACATGCAAGGCAATCGCTCCACAGTAGTGTTATCTCTCCGGCCCCTTAAGTGATCTTTTAAACAATTTGATGGTTTCCAGGTTATGGTTTTTGTTTTGTTTTGTTTGGGGCCACATCCTGTGATAATCAGGGCTTACTCCTAGGATCTGCACTCAGGAACTATGTCTTGAGATGCTTAAAAGGCCTTATGGGATGCCCAGGATTAAACCCTGTTTGGCCACATGCAAGGAAAACAACCTACCCACGGAACTATCATTGGGGTGCCTGTTTCCTTTATTCATAAATTACTTGTAATCTGCCTCAGCATTCTTTCAAAATGGTGTCTCTAAATGTCTACATTTTTCTGAATTCACTATTCCTAATCAAATCTATTTCATCACAGTAATAGTCAAAGATTATCACCCTGTCTCAAGAAGCTTCTAGTATATTGTGGAAGATGCAGACCTATAACAAAAGTATGATGCTAAATGAATATTTTATTAACTGAGACATTTAGTGTAAAATTAAGTCCAAAGAAGACAATGATATTGTGTTTGGGGGCCAAAAAAGAAAGAAAACTGCTTTTCAGCTAGCCAATGAGAGAAAATGGAGTTTTCCAGGTAACAACTGGAGAAAACATCTCAAACTGAGGGGGAACCAGGACCAGATACCTGAAGCCAATGAGGTGAAAGCATGTAGAGGAGTGTAGAGTCTGTTGGATAGAATTAAGATATAGGCCTTGTGCAAAACAAAAAAAAATGTATGTACATGTATAAACTATGTGCTCCATAGATATATATATCATAACATTTTTATATATTAATGTATTATGAATGTAAAATCATGATTCCCATTCTGGTTTCTACTGGCCTAAACACTATTTTTTTAAAGAAAATATCCTAGCATTGCTCAGGGATTACCTCTGTAGTACAAGAGAATCACACATTGCTGAAGATCATGGCCAGGACCTCACTCCTTCTAGGAAAGTGCTCTACCATCTGAGCTGTAGTCCCAGCTTTGAGGTCAATATTTTCTACTGAATTGTTGCTATTTGCTTATTATTCCACCCTTATAATTGGCACTGAATTATTTGAAAAGGTTTTAGAAGTGTGAGCCCATCCATTCTTTCATTTATTTATTATTTCATTTATTTTGAATGACCACCTTATACATTAACAAGGTGATATTACAATTCAGAATTGTTTATACAAATTGCTTCTGAGTAGATCTTTCATGAATATGTTACAACTGCCTTGATATTTAAATATCATTTTCTAAAGAAAACAATGAGTAATCTCTACATTGCCAGTTAAGAGTTCTCACAGAAACAACCATAATTCTCTACATGAGTCATTATTTACTGGCCCAGAACCCTTTTTATAAATGGTTCTGCTTCCTTAAGCAAATATCTTGCCCTGTTTCTAATGGGTTAAAAATTAAATTGTTTTCCCAAGACATAAGATCTCAAGTATCTAGTATTGTACATGTTCCTTGCATATCTCATCATAAGCATGTAGAATACTCATTTCAGTAAAATGCTATACTAGAAATTTACAAGCATATTTTAATTACATCCAAGTGCTAAGCCAATGCATAGCACCCAACCAGACATTTAAAAATACCTGAGTTCCTTTTTCTGAGAAGATACTTGGAAGATGCTGCAGGGAAAGAAAGGTGGAGCAGGGCTCTTAAAGAGTGCAATTTGCAATCCAATTAAAGAGACAAAGCCAGACCAACTATGAAAAATAACAATACAAACGTTGCATAATAATTATGATAATAATTTCAGTGTTGTAATAAAGCAGTGTATGATTATCAGATGCAGTGCATATCCCAGATGTATTCAAATTTCAAACAGGGAGAATTCAAAGTCAGATAGAATGACTTCAAAAGATAACTTAATTTTCAGAAAAAAAAGCTGATGCTACTCATCACCATCTATTAAATCTTTTTATCCATCATGTGGATGACATTTTATATTCTTACTGTTTTTTGCTGCTTTATGCACCTCCATTCTTATATAAACTTATGACAGCTTCAAAAATAGTAATGTTTGGAGTTGGAGATATAGTACAGCTCTAGGGCACTTGTCTTGCATGCAGTTGACCCAGGTTTGGTTCTCTGAATTTTATATGGTTCCCTGAGCACTTCCAGGAGTAAGTCCCAAGTGCAGAGCCAGGAGTAAGCCATGAGCATTTCCAGGTTGTGGTTTCAACCCCCTTCCCCCAGTAATGATGTCCACAATGTCCCTTGAAACAAATTTGACTAGCTATATAGATTTTGCTAGCCAAACCATGTAACTGATATCTATAACTCTGAGTAAACAGTTTCCTATCAATTTATTTAGATGGCTGAGTTAGTTGCTATGTCACTACACTAATATATGTTCAAATAAAATTCTCTGGATTTTCAGATGGGAGCCCACCTATTAACCATAACATCTACTGTTCCATAATACAAATAATAGTAGGGTCAGGAGGTTTAAGTGGATTCAAGGTTGCTGATTTATCTATTTATTATTTTTCAAATTTTCTTCCTTTCTAATGTCAACCCAAGGTTGACATTTATCATCTTAATCATGACTGAATTCATTTCTACTTCTAGATTAATTTTGTAGATGAAAAAAGATCAAAATTGCATAGAGGTTTTTGAAATGCAATAATAAGTAATATTTTATTTTAGGACCTGGAGAGACAGCACAATCAGTGGAGTGCTAGCCTTGCATATGGCCAACCCATGATAGCCTGCACTCCATATGGTCCCCCAAGCCCATCAAAAGTAAATCTTAAATGCACAATAGGGAGTAAGCTCTAAGCACTACTGAGATGGCCTAAGAATAAACAAAATATATTTTCAGTATTATCCCTGCAAGAAACAGGCACGGCATATATGTAGTCTTGTGAGCAATGTTGGGGTGACACTAAGTACCTCTGGAAAATGTCCAAATAAAGCTGTTTTTCCCCCCAAAAGTTATTCAATTTTAAAATAGCATCCATTTAATCCAGTAGTAACATTTTTTTCTTTTCAAAAAGTTGTTGTTTGTAACAATAAACCAATATATGTAATATATTGATTAACATTTGGGATTCAAAAACATCTCACTGTCCATTTTATAAACTTGATATATAATTAAAAAACAGAATGTGGGTCTGTTTTACATATGTAAATTTACTCATGTCTATTATATTATACTTTGATAACTGAGAAGTAATATAACATGCACAACGATTAGCAAAATTATAAAACAAAAATAGAATTCCCACATTTAATTTTTGTATATTTACGAATTACTCATTTAAGGGAAAAGCCCAAAATCATAATGCAGACCTTAATGCTAGATATAATATTAACCAATATGGTGATGGGTTGCTGTCATAAAATCGTAAACAAACATTTTGAAACCTGGAGAGCAAATGGTTAGGTTTTTAAATAGCTGGGTTTAGTAGATGTAATTCCATTAGATATAGTTGTCAAAGAAGTTGTGATTCTTAGTGTAGTAGACAAATAATTGTCTTGTATTTGTACACCAGGAAAAGACTCTTCTAATATATGAAGTAATACATGTATCATACAGGAAGGAATTTCATTAGCTAAACAGATTAGTCCCTTCTCACACCACATAATATAATCTTTTTATCTAGACCAGGTTTTCAGACACAAGTGGAAAGCTTTCTGTTTTTATAATTTTTGTGTTAAATCATAAATAAGGATCAGATTAGTTAAGTGTTATGGAAATATGAATTCATAAGTTTACTGAATACTGTATGGAAAGCAGCATAAAGAATTTCTATTTTACTTCTGGCTAGATTACATGGAATAAATGGAACATTTACTCTCATCAACATTTACCCTCAGCATCCTGCCGCTAATTTATAAAAAGAATGAGCACCATGTGAAAGAGTTTGTTTCAGACACATCCTAACCAGTTGAGGAGAGGCTGAGCTGGAAAACTGTGGTTTGAGGGCAAGGACAGATTGGATAGCTCATAGGGTCCTTGCTCTGCATTCAAAGGACCAGGATTTGATCCCTGGCTCAAGAGCCGCCATGAGTAAGCCCTGAACATCTCCCGATATTGGATATTGTCTCAAAGCCAAAAACAAACAAACAAACAAAACTGTGATTTTTTTTTACTTTCTTATTCAGAGACTGCAACAAAAAATTTCGACTAAAATGGAGAGTTTCTCAAATACAAGGCCTTATTGCCTACTATGGGTCCCTAGGATAATCTAAAAGGGCCATAAGTAAAAATTACCTAAATGGGAGGCTACATCATAAAACTAAAGAATCTAGTGGTAGAATGAGGCTCGGAAAAGACACATGGAAAGCAAACAATTCAGAGGGGGGCCACTGTTGGAACAAGAAACATTGTTATTAAGGACAGACTTATCTACATTATCTGCTATTACTGTCAGTCAACACCCCAAACAACACTGAGACTTGGTCAACAGTATTATCAGTTTATAGCAAAAATGTCCCCTTCTTCTAATGCCGTTATCTCCAGGCTTTTTGTTTTTAAAAGTAATATTGCTGTAAGTCTTGATTTTGGTTTGATTTTTGTTCTACTTGGAAGCTCACCACAGACCATGTCTTTGTTAAAAAGAGAGTTCAGGGGCCCGGGAGATAGCATGGAGGTAAGGCGTTTGCCTTTCATACAAAAGGTCATTGGTTCGAATCCCGGTGCCCCATATGGTCCCCCGTGTCTGCCAGGAGCAATTTCTGAGCATGGAGCCAGGACTGCCGGGTGTGACCCAAAAACAAAAAAAAAAAAAAAAAGAGAGTTCACTCTACATGGAGAGGGGATATAGAAGGAGACTATCACCTTTCGTACAACAGGACATCAATTCTCTTCAGAATTATCAACATAGTGTCACGGATGTACAGGGATATAAGTACAGACACAAAATCATGACAATATATCGACAGGAAATGACCAATACTATTGTTGTTGTGAAATTTTCAAGTATTGAGTGGTGTTTAAAATAAATAAGTAGTAGAAACAGAAATGTTTACAATTGTCTTATAAAAAATAAAGAAATCAAATATTTTTAAGTATTGAATGTGCTGTATTTTTTATTTCAATCAGGTTTTTCTACAGTGTAACTCAACTAATTTCACATATATTGTCTTAATTGTCTTCACAGTTTCCTTGTACAAAGTGTTGCTTTATTTTTGGGGTCACATTTGGCAGCACTCTCGGGGATTATTTCTGGAGATGTTTAGATCATATGTAGTACTGGGGGTTGAATCAGTGTCAGCAGTATATAAGGTAATTACCATAGCCCTTACTATCCTAGACTTACTATCATATACTTGATATCCTATACTTAATATCCTGCACTTACTACCCTGTATAGTACCATAATCTAAAACATTAGTTCTAAACAAAAAATTTTTAGAATCCAGTATTCAAGTGCATTTGAATTTGAGAGACCAACCATATATTAATGCCATATTGATGCCATATGCATAAAACAAATAATCTGTTGTAAATAGCTTACTGTTGATGGAAAGTTCCTCATAGAAACTTTGAGTATTGCTTTTCTTGTTTTTTTTTTTTTCTGTTTTTCAGCCACCCCAGATGATGCTCATGGGTTACTCCTGGCTATGCGCTCAGAAATCACTCCTGGTTTGGAGGACCATATGGGATGCCAGGGGATCAAACCGCAGTCTGTCCTTGGTTAGCATGATCAAGGCAGACAGTCACCTTATGGCATGCCCCACTGCTCCTGCCCCTGTATTGCTTTTTTTAAAAAGAATAATTTATATGCAACACAACAATTTATAAAGTGAAGGTACATCTTCTCTTTCTCTAAATTTCTTTTCTAAAATAAATATTAAGCATTGATTTAAAGTTTCAGTGGAAAGATTGCAATATCATGGCCTATTTCTTGAACATGACTTTCACTTCTAATCATTGTATAGTTGTCCAATAAGGGAATAAAACAAAACCAGTTGTGTTTTCTTTATGCACTGCAGTCACTCAGTTAATCACAAAGTTGTTCAAGTGGGCTTCCCACTGCTAATAGTCCACTAAATATTACCCCCAAGAATGGGAATCCCATGGGAATAGCAAAGTACCAGAATGTACTTTGTCTTCTTCCCCGTAATTATCCTGTTAGGAGAATTAATAAATATCAGCACTTTTAGGATTCTCTATTTTTCATTAGTTGTTGATGGATCAACATCAAACTCCTCATATACTCTGATATTTTGTGGGCAATATCTGCAGATTTTAACTGACAGCTAAAAGAAGCTGTACAGACCCAGACTTAACAAAAATATTCCTTGAGTCAGCTCATTGTTACCAAAAACGTTTCAGTTTTGAGATTATGCACTCAGCACTTAAAACCTCCCAGTAAAAGCTGTGAGAACAAACCAAGAAATTATATAAATTGCTATTGATAAGTCCAATATTTGTAATGAGCTATTGTCATAGTTAACTTTTATTTTATTAACAGAATTAATGTAACAGAATATGTGATTCCTAGGTATGCATGGCTGAATCACTAAAGGGGTTGTTAGGTAACACCTGTCCTAAATGCTCCTCAGAGAATCAACGAGAACAAGCATAAAATGACATAGTACAGGCCCTGGACAGATTTAAGATACAAGGTGTAAATTCTGAAGTAACCTCTAAAGCCCTTGATATAAAGCAATTTGTGATTTTTTGAGGACACAAAGTTGATCACTCTGACACTCAGAATATTATGTGTTGAAATAAGTTGCTTATCAGGCAAGTGAATATAATAAAAATTAAGCAGCTTCTGGCTTTATTATTTGCTCTTCAGCCCCATATATCAATTTATTCTCTCCAAGGTACTAAAGAGGTTATTTGGTATTTCTGATTATTCTAGTTTAATTTCATTGTGCAAAAAATAAATTAATGTTCAGTAAGATCTAAGGGTAGCATCTTTTTGCAACTGCATGCTATATTAGACCTTTCAAAGAGTGAAGAACTTTATGAGACAGTATAAAATTACTTTTCAAAGACACTACTAACTTCTAAATTTGAAATGTGCTATTATACTGTTAGTGTTGATAACTATACTCATACTATTTTTAATGCAATGATGACAATATGATGATACTTTTATAACATACGCTATAAATTTACATATAAGTGTACTAGAAATAAAATATCTTATTCTATTGACCAGAAATGCATCCCCATTGAAGATATATTAACAAAGTCCTATCACTTAAGTTGGGATTACTCAATCAAAAATAGTTAAGATTGATCTAACCATTTTTTTAATATTTTGCACACTTCCAAAATTGACCTATTTACCGTTCATACTATTTTTAGAGGATGATGGTTATTTTGGTTTGGGGGGGTCACACGCTCAGGAGTATTCTTGGGCTCTGCACTAAAGAATCACACCTAGAGTGCTTGGAGATCACCTGGGATATAAGAGATCAAATCCAGATATTGTCTGCAAATCAAGTGCCTTACTATTGCTCCTGTACCTATAAAAATATTTTTATATTTACACAATGCTAGAATTAGCTAGAATACATACTATTATTTGACAAAAACACAAACGAATTTTATTCCTCAAACGAATTTTAATTACTTTGTGGCTCTGTCCATCAGATGAGAATGAGAAGTCTATGAAGTAGCTTTTCTCTCCTTAGGCTTGTCATTTCTATGCTCTGACTCTAAATGATCTAAAATAGTTGACCACCAATTCCACATACTTGTCACCAAGAAGAAAATATGACAAAGGAAATTACATGCCTTAAAGCATAGCCTTGAAGTTGCATACATTATGCCTATTTATATTTCATTGACCAAAATATCCTAAACTTATAAATAATCAAAAGAAATGACTGAATCACCCAATGCATATAGATCTTAAATACAGGAGAATCTTTGTTCATTTATAGCCTGAAAAATCTCTTCACAACGTGGTCTTTAGAAAAGCCATGAAGTTTGAAGATTAATATCAACTAGCTTAAGATCTCAATATGACTCATAAAAAAGCAAGTAAGTAAGTAAAGGAGACTTATTCATGTATGTTTTCTAGAAACTTCTTCATCCACATTATTTTCCTCAAATATGTTTCTGGAAAATATTTGAAGAAGCTTTAAAATGAACTTATAAAAATTACTTCCAAGGAAAGGTGAGGGCCAGAGGAGTGGTGCAAACAGTAAGGCTTTGCCTTGCACACGCTAACCTCCCAGCATCCCATATGGTCCCTTAAGCCAGGAGCAATTTCTGAGTGCATAGCCAGGAGTAAACCCTGAGTGTCACTTGGTGTAGCCCAAGAAGAAGAAAAAAAGAAAAAGAAAAGAAAAGAAAGGTAAATACTGAAATACTGTGGAAGTTTAATATTAAAGTTATAAAGGCAAGGTGAAGGAAAGAATAATTAGAAAATGGGTAATAGCTGTTAAATTATCCAGAAGACTAGCAAAACCTTCAGTAATAATGAAAGTATTCTTAGAAGTAAATTTAATAAAAGGCATTTCATTGATTTTAGAACAATATTGTTAATCTTATATTTTTAGTTCTTACCAACATTTTGCGTATTAATAGTTATATTCTACATAAGGTCAAAAATTCTACCCACTCTGTCTCATAAAAATAATGGAAACTATTGGTTAGAGGGGGAAAAAAACCCACATTCTGTAAGTGAAAACTCAAGCTCTCTCTCTTTTACTTTCTATATTTCTAGTGACCACCTCCCCCATTCTCTCCTAAGGAGTGAGCAGTAAAGTTCAAAGTACATAAAATAATAATTGTAACTCAGGTTCTTATGCAGTGGTCAGATCTTATCAAAACCCAGTTTTTACTTTTATGTCTTCTTAAATTTAGAGTTGAAGAGAAGGAGTTCAGGGTGTGGAGAAGGGCTGGTCTCTTCACAGCATTCCATTCACATGAACAATGAAGGTTTGACATGATGTGGCTGCTAACTTACCAGGTGGGAAAGGTGTTGTCAACTCTCCATTTGACAGGCTTTAAATTATTCTTTCTTTTTTCTTTTCTCTCTTGAAACTTATTCAAGTGATCCCTGGGGCAGTGGGTGGGTGGAGGTGGTGGTGAGGGATAAATTAACAATCATTTAATCTTTCTTTTCTAAATCTATGTTCTTCTTAAATAGTGTAATGGTACATCTTATAACAATGAAGACTAAGTCTTGGTTATTATTGGTGTTTTTAATTAAAATAGTAGCTTATGTTGGGGGAGGCAGGAAAGATGATAAATCAGGCAGGGCACTAGCCTAGCACATGGCTCACAGAGGTTTAATCTTGGACACCAAATATGGTTCCCTCTTTCTCTTCATGATTAATCCCCTAAAATCAGAACCAGAAGTAAGTCCTGATCACTGTTGGTTGTGACCCAGAAAACAAAATAAATGAAAATAAAATAAAAATATAATCGTAGCTATGCTATGTTTACTTTGTTATGTTACGACGTTTGTTACAGTTTCACGTGTAGACTGAGTTCACGAAATCAGTGTCCACAAATCAAATGCACAAATTAAATTGGTAGATGATATTTATTAGATGGTAGCTGAGGTAAAAACAATTTCTCAGGCATAATAAGTAGCACTTTTTGGAGCCAGAGTGACAGTACAATGGACACGACATACTGTTTCTCTTGCATACTGCTGACCTAGGAACAATCATAGTATGTACCCCCATCTGGTCCCCTCAGCCCAACCAGAAATGATTCTGGAGCACAACTGGCTGTGTCCCAACACAATATAATAGCATTTTTTCTATAGGTTTTCTTAATACACATATATAAAAAGAAAACTTGGACAGATTCACACCTAATCTCAGGAAAAATTCAAGATGAACTACTAAAAATTGCATAAGTACATTGGTCTTCTGACTGAAAACTGGGGAGCATTAAGGAATGAGACAGCTGAGTACCCTTCCTGCAAAAGCCCCAGCAGCTTCACTCATATCCCACTCTCTCTACCACGTAAAACAAGCCAACAACTCAACTTCACTGCTTCACATCTAATCTCTGAAGAGTCATAAAACTAATGAAAATTCTAGGTACATGGGTTTTCAGGCTGAAATACTAGGCCCATTATTGACATCCTTGAGCTTTCTTACACCAACTACTCATCATACATAAATCAGCTCAGCATCTCTTCATAAAAGATGTCAAATGAATAATTTCCTACATCCCCCACTGAAGAAACCCTAATGTCTTGTCTAAAACAATTAGAATAGCCTTTTTTTTCTCCACTCAATATAATGTATTATAAGTTCAGTGATTCTTTTAAAAGTGTAAATAGCTTAATATCCAACTCTGCTTAAAGATCAGCTGGTGCTTCTCATTATGGATGGAATAAGATGCAGTGAAATCCTTCACTTTACCTGTAAGATCTTAAAAGAGTTACAATCCTATATTTCCGACTACATCTTTAATTATTTTTGCCTCATCAGTTTACTCAGGAACTTGGGACCTTCTGTTTGTTTTTAAAACACACAAAGCTTATTTTTTCACCAGGTTATTTATCCTTGTACATGAGTTCTTTTCTCTGCAAGGGAGCTGGGATAGTCCCTTTATATTTTTAGTTTTCAATTCTTGGATATCTTGTAAAAGTCTTCCCTGACTTTCACAAAATTGGTTGATCAATAGTTAAAAGAGTCAGAATATAATGTTCTCCATACTGTGATAAAAATAATCAGAGAATTGAGTTTTCAGGTGCAGAGTCTTTCATCTTTAAGAGAGTAGGAGATTGATTGGAAGTTACAAATATATAATGTGGAAAGAGTATATATGAGTTAAACTGAAATTAAATTCTAGCTCTTTGACTTGAAGGCTTTGAGAAAATTACTTAACACATTCTGAAACTTATTTCCTCTCTATAAAATGTGTATAAAACAATGAAAAGTATGAATTTGTTATAAGAATTCACATATACATAGCTGGAATATAGTAGTCACATAATTGGTGCTAGATTTTCATTTTCATTTGTTTCTTTTATTCACACATATGCTTAGTGTTCTAAATATGTTGCTTGAGTATGTTGTAATTCTCTGAAGGAACAAACTAACTAGTTTATAACACACGGCTAATTCAGTGAATATAACAGTGGCGCCCAGTTATTCTAGCAAAGACATTTGTCAAAGTCACCACAACCAAATTAACTTCCAGACTGAGTCATACCCAAAATAAATAAAAATTTAAAAGGTGCAAAATTATCTCCTTGAGTACACCAACATTTTAAGTAATTGAAAGACATTTAAAATAGTCAAATCATATAAGGATTTTCCTATATATTTATTTGTTTAAAAATATATAGAGGAACCCAGGCATTGAGCCAAGTGGTGGTCATATTCCATTATAACAAAGGACAACAAGATTCTCTCACGTATAGAGTCAATTAGAGTACCTAATTGACTGTGTTATATTATTATTAGAATTAAATTATATTAGAATTATTATATTCTATTATTATATATATTATATTAGAATTAAAAAATCTATCAATTACCATTTATAGTCCTTATTACAAATGATAAACTTTATTTCCGGATATTCTTGATTTGGATTCCATTCCTACTCTACCATCATTTATTAAGTCATATAGTGCTTGTCTGTGTCTTGCTTTTTAGACAATCCTGTTTTTATCTAGGGTCCCTTCAACTCTAAAGTACTGTATTTCCAATAGTCTGTGAAATTCTATCTTTCTGAGTCTGAAGTTAGAATTATTAGAGTCTGAAGTTAGAATGATTTCAGTTAAGATCTCCTTCAGGGGTTAGAGAGATAGCTCAAATAATTGAGGCAATGCTTCTCATCCAAAAGCACCAGATGCGTGGTCTGATCCCCTGAGCACTGCCTGGGGTGATCCCAAAGCACTGCAGGGTATAGTCTGAAAAGCTAAAACAAACACACACAAAGAACCACCTCACTTTTTAATATGTATTACTTTAGTTCTATATATCTCCACATCTATATCAGATGTCAAGCATTTGATATTTTTATCATTGTGTATTTTCCATATTAATATCTGGAACCGAGTTGAACAGATGAAACCCATTTGGAGCACAATTGCTTTTTTTTTTTTTTTTTTTTTTTTTTTTTTTTTTTTTTTTTTTGCTTTGTCCTAGATTTACCAAATCTTATTTTCTTCTCTAAATTTGGGAAAACGCAAATGTCTATGTTAGAGACATTATAACATCAAAAACATTCTCTCTTCCCCTCCAAAACTATAACCAAGGTTCATTCCTGTAAGGATAGTTGTCAGGGTGCAAATATTGCCCTCATTTAAATAATAAGTTATTTTCCCCCAAACATACACCTGCTCTCATCATTATGATGATCTCTTTTGATTATCCCAGATGATTCCTTTTGCACAGTTCAAATGTATTAGTCATCTTCGAGATCATTGTCAAGCAGACGCTATGGCTCATTCTCTAATGGTTAAAGAAAAATATTTTAAGTAGAGACTTGGTATCCAGGTTACATCTTGATAATTACTTCAGAACGGTGAGTTAAAAATGGCAGATGGAATGTTGTTGTTTTTCTTTTTCCTCCCCATCTCCCTTTCTTCCCTTGCATTGTCAGGGGGCTCCCTCCATTCAGATGGCAGGATGGTTCTGAATGAAGGCAGACCTGCACCTTCAGGAGCTGTCTCTCCAGTTCAATTATGGCGCTTTAGTGGGGCTAATTAGCATTCCTCAGAGCCAGAGCTCTTGAGTGACAGGTAACCATGGAGAGTCACACTCCTGTAGGTGATCTGCAAGCGTCTAGCTTTTCTTTTTAATTAAAAATTAGAAAAGGCTTAAAGAAAAAGCATTGCATTTACCGGTGTCTGCTGTTAGCCCAAGGTTGCCAGGCTGGAAAGAATAACAGTCATGTCAGAAGAAAAACTGGTACGATTTCAAAAGGAATAAAGAAAAATATCAGGATAGTCTGATACAGGAAACATGTTTATTGTTCTCTTCAAGAACAGATACCCCAAAGGAAAATACAAAAAGGCAAAAGATCATCTGCTCTGCTCCTGAGAGTCCATTTAGAGAACAATGCTCTCCTCTTTCAATTTTGAGAAATAATATAGCATTTAGTAACAATACAACTTTTCATTAGAAAGTGGTAGAATTGGAACTCTGTAATCAATATGTAGTTAATATTGAATAATACATATCTGCAATGTTGACTCCTGATGATGAGAAATATTATCATAGAATTAAAAGATATTAATAGCCTTTCTTAAAATTTCAATCTTAATTCATAGTGGAAAAATTCCTCAAATACACAAATATCGGTTCTGTTCTTGAGAACTGATGTCAACAAATAATGGCAAAGCTTCCCAACAAAGTGGCTCTTCTAAATGGGGCAGAATAGGGAATTCAATTCTGGAATTACTGGTAGCTTCATTTCTAGGGACACACACACACACACACAGACACACACACACACACACACACACACACATTGCATATTGGGATAATTTTCCTATCTAAAAATAAGCAAGTAACTTAGATATAATCAGAGTCCATTTTGATTTGCCTTAAATTGAAAAGGAATCACTCTGTTTTCTTCTGTTTCTATTTGGTTCTATTCATCTTATAAAATATTTAATTTTAACATGCCTCTCCCTTTCCTGTTTTTATCCAAAAGTAAGTCTATTGTAAAAACACTCTGTGCTGTTATTTCTGGCCTGCAAAAAGCCAGGAAGCGCTCAAAATCATATGGGAGTGCCTAATCTCATGAGCTTGCCAGTTGAGTTTCAACTATGAGAGTGAGGAGGAATGCAAACCAAGACACAGAGAACTCTAAACATTGAAGGGATAAGGCTGTCATTATCCTATTACCATACTTTCTTTTGGTTCACATTCTAAAACTTGGGAACTTTCTTCTAATGTATTATTTGAACAAAGGATTATGTTTCAATTTTTTTTAAAAAGCTTTTTTCTCTCAATAAGTGAGATATTGCCATGATCAAATCGATTCCTATTTTTATGTTCTTTGTATATTTTCATTTTTAAAGTTTTCCACAAAGTGCAGTCACCTCTAATTTTTATAAATCTGGTTACAAAACATTAAACTTTCTATTACCACTGCTTTTAATTTGAAACTAAATAAAAAATGTCAAATATCAAAAATGTTGTTCCTTGAGATTTTTCAACACTCAGAATTTTCAAGGAGAGTAAGAAAAATTCTCTTAAAAAAAACTAGAGTCCTATTCTGAAGTAATTTGAGTATACTACAGTTGGACTACATGGGAGAAAGTGTCCATGTTAACTTCATTAATATTACTCATTCCATGAATAGTGAATTTCAGTTTTCTTCCTGATAGCAAATGGGAATGTCTATAGAGTTGAATAGAACATAAAATGTGCATTATCAAGCATGCACAATAAAATCAATGTTCCTAACACTGTACTAATTTGTAATATTGGTCAAATTTTATGACAATCTCCTTGTCTGTATTTTTGTTTGTTTTTGTTTTGGGGGCCACACCCAGCGGTGCTCAGGGGTTACTCCTGGCTATCTGCTCAGAAATAGCTCCTGGCAGGCACCGGGGACCATATGGGATGTCGGGATTCGAACCAACCACCTTAAGTTCTGAGTGGGCTGCTTGCAAGGTAAACACCGCTGTGCTATCTCTCCGGCAAATATATGGTGAATGTTATTATTACTTATAGTCAACTTCTCATCACTAGTCAGGGCTAGTGATGTGTGACACTTAACTACTCCAAAAGATAAATGAGAAGCTGGCTGTGGGATTCCTATGAGGGTCTTGAGACTGAGTTTTCTTTTTTTTTTTTTTTTTTTTTTTTTGGGTCACACCTGGCAGCGCTCAGGGGTTACTCCTGGCTCTATGCTCAAAAATCGCTCCTGGCAGGCTCAGGGGACCATATGGGATACTGGGATTTGAACCACCGACCTTCTGCATGAAAGGCAAACGCCTTACCTCCATGCTATCAACCTGGCCCCTCATTGTCTGTATTTTAAAAGTCAAATTACTAGATATTTAAAACTAATTTTGTAATTTTCTTTCAAAAATATTTTTTGAAATTTTGGGCCACACCTATTGCTGCTCAGTGGATACTCATTGTTCTGCACTCAGGAATCACTCCTAGTGGATTAGTATTTGAGAAATATCTAGTATTCTAGATTATTGGCATAGCTGGTGATTATATAATTATTTTATGCTTCTATTTACAGCAATTTCTACCTTATTATTACAATATTTCATTCACAATTTCTTTTCGGAAATTTTGATAACCCAGAAGCTTGCTTGTGAGTCATCATGCGATATTTTTTGTTTGGTTTTTCCTTTTGGGAGTAGTCATTCAGATTTTCCAG
Organism: Crocidura indochinensis; assembly: GCA_004027635.1. Taxonomy (NCBI): domain Eukaryota; kingdom Metazoa; phylum Chordata; class Mammalia; order Eulipotyphla; family Soricidae; genus Crocidura; species Crocidura indochinensis. Next base: position 21,853 of record PVKC010001725.1, on the reverse strand, counting down.
AGAGATATGCTAGAATCACAAAAGGTCAGAAGAATAAAGCCTGCTGGAGTTAACCTCATTTTACAGAGAAAATGGGTAGGAGAAGAGTGATATTCAGATCATTGGTTCCAGGAAGGGAACCTAAACTAGAACTCAAAATTCAGAATGACCTCATCTGCAAACTTCTGGCTCATTTCATTCTACCAAACTTTCTCATTAGAGACTGTGTAAATAGATAATGAGTTGACTCATAAAACTGACTCACAGCTTTAATCTACAACAAACAAAAGGCTAGGTTTTGCCATTCCCTACCGTACAATACTAATAGATGAATTCCATGACTGCTTACTTCAGTATCATCAGCCTGTATTTCTAATAGAATTAATGTTAATATTAACTTGATAGATTTAAGCCTGAATAGTAAAAGAGAAAAATAAAAAGGAATAAACATGAACAGCTACTAGAAAGTAGAAGGGGAGGTAAGCCGAGGAAAGGAAAAAGTAAAGGTCTTGCTCCCCACATCATTCATATCAAAGCCAGTAAGATTTCTTAGACTATGAGAGTTTGATAGTTTGACTCTTAAGTGTTGCCAGAAACATTTATTTTTCCAAACTAGTTCAAGATTAGTATTTTAAAAAGTAAAATTATAAAGGTTTTACTCTCAAGTTATACATTATAATATTTAGAATACTGTTTTGTAAGGTAAAAAAAATAGCTAAACACACAGGATTGTGGTTTTGTTTCTCTAAAAACATTTTTCAAGAGTTAAATCACTATAGTTAAGATTATGTGAAACTGCTGAAATTTCAAGTGCCCAAATGACCTTACATGCTTAAAAGTGGACTAGACTTTTACCATATGCAGGGCTTCTTAGCAGAAGGTGAATAACGTCATCGTTTGTGAAACTACTGACTTTAGCTTCTTAATCTCTATTGCTGAATAGCCCAATAAACCTGCCTGTTAAATTCACATGTGCCCTGTGAGTCGGCTGCACTGTAGAATGGGTTTTCCATTGATAGTTACTACCAAAGTAGATTTTCTTCTGGAACCAGGAGAGAAAATGAAATATACCTTAAAAATAAAATATGATGAACTCCAGTCATCCAAGCCTATGGGGGCAAAGTCTAGTTAAAGTTGACGTTGAGTCGATGGAATTTTATGAATTCATCCAGAAACAATTAAATGAACAAAGCTGAGGTAGAACTCACTGATGCTAGATAATTAGGTAGATTATAAATTTCCCCACCAATTTGATTAAACTATTACCCAAAGATGACATTTGTTTAAAGAAAACTTTAAAAGGTCTGAAATTTGAAGAGTGGATTATAAAGCCCCACTTTTGTTTTCTGAACTCTCTTAATAGTAACTTTAAAGTTGCCTTATTATCTACTATTTCATGTGTCACATGTTTTTCTGAGCCAAAAATAGTTCTTACAAAGTGATAAGGAACCCGAAAATATAATCTTTTTACAGAGAGTGATGTTCTGTACTTTCTCAGTGGTACAGAATCCTTACCCCTCACTGTCTCTTTTAACTAGAGTATTAGACTAAGCAAAAAAACAATGCAATGGACACTCAGATATAGATAAATTAGCAACATACACAAATTTAGGTTATTAATTTCTAGAATAGAATTTAAATTATATAGACTTATATATGTGGGCTATGTACTATAGATACGAAATGTCTAAATAGAGGTTATATATGTTATAACTTTGTGTATATATCATATAATATTTATATATTATTTGAATACTATAATATGTATGAATTCTTAAATAAAATATATTTATCTATCTTATATGTTCTATATATAGCATGTATATTATATAAATATATTTAGATGCTGGAGCAACAAAATTCAAGAGATAAGTTAAAATGCTATGAAAATATAGGAAAAAAATTAAGTATCAAGTGCCATGACTGAAAACATATATTTCCCTTGGGTAAAAGATGGAGAAAAGTTGGAATTAGCAGAAACCTTTATGGAAAGGTGGTTCACACTGTCTTTTAAAAGAAGAGAAACCCAATAGCTAGAAAAAGGAAAAAGAATTTTTGGTAGAGGGCAGAGAAAACTTAAAACTATAGTACTTGTTGATATGGTTCATTATACTGATTGGTTTTGTATGTTGAACTATCCTTGCATGATGGTAGATAGCAGGGCTAGTGGTCAGGAATCTTGGGCATATTGGTGATGTTTAGGTCTAATAATCCAAACTACAATAATCAAAATTTATTTAACCATAACCATAAAGGAGACAGGCTGAGTTGTGGGGAGGGAACCTGGGGATGCTGGTGTACAGGGGTTCACACACTGTTGATAGAAGTGTTTTGGAAAATTGTATAACAATATTTGTTAAGAACAACTTTGTAAGTCAATGTTCCTTAATAAAATAATTAGGTAAAAGTAATAAATTAAGTGGAAAGGAAAATAAAATTCATAGAAAGCAATGTTGAAAAATAATCACTTCAGGAATTACAGAAGCTATTCATCTTAGCCGGGTTTAGACTTAATTTTGTCCAAAAAGGTGAAATGTGACCATATAATAAAAGATTTATCATCAGTATATCCTTCCTTTTAATAACCATTGTAGAAAGAAAGATGGGGAAGGCTTGAGACTGTCAGGGATTCCTGCCTGACTCTCCAATCTGCAAGCCTTTGACTCTCAACACTGGCTGCCTCTTCTTCCCAGCCCTATAGTCATTCCATCCTAGAGATCTCATCACAGCTCCAGATTTCTACAGTGCAACTCCTTTCATATACGAATTCTTTGTTTCTATGGAACATCCTCTTCTGTCTCTTGCTCCCATCATACAGTCCAGAAAGCTCAGTCCAAATTTTCTCTAAGAACCAGCTTGACTAGAACTCCTTTGGTTCTATGACATTGGTCTAACTTTAAAAATGATCTAAGTTTAATGCATGAGTACAGGAAGCATACCCTGATTAGCCCAATGGTCCTGCTCTTAATATGAACTGATATTCTTTTTAAAAATCCTAAGCTTTTATATTTAAGTTTTTATTATATTCTCATATGATGTGCAAGTAAATAAGACTGACTTTCTTTGTATCCCAGTATTTCTTCACACATCATCATCATTTTATTTCATTAGAGTATCAGCTCTACCTAGGAAGTTTATCACATAAATTCTCATTTAATATAACGTTTTATGAAGTCAATTTTTAGGCCTTCAAAATGGACAATTTATACTAATTAAAATTGTTTCCTTTCTCGAAGAGAGATATTACTAGGTCTCTTTGTAACCCTGAAGATCATATAGCCAATGGCAAACTGACATTAAGGAAAGAATCTCTTAATATTTTAAGAAAAGGTACGAGATTTAATTTAAATGATTCAAAACTCTAACTTTCTTTCGAAACAAACCTGTCTTCAGCAGTCATTAAAATAAGCTCTATCTTATATTCGAGAAACAAAAAGACATCAAGGCAGGCTAATGAATATCAGAGTGTGAGTTTGATAAAAACCAGGTGGCAGCTCAAAAGTCTATTTAAAATTCCCTACCTTTCTTTCCTATTCCTCCTTTTTATTAGGTGTTTGTGGAGAAATACTGTCTACATGAAAATCTCAAGGATTTAGAAGTGAAGGGGGAAAAAAGTCCATGATTAGGTGCTCAAAGTTTTTCCAAAAACATTGCTTCAACCTTGACCAAATCTATGAACACTACTATTTCTCCTCAATAAAAATCACAATCAGTTTTAAAACGTCTTCTCTTTTCCTCGAACTCCTTGCTTGATAGGAAATTAAATGACTATACATAAAGCATTGTTTTTTGAATTCAGAGTCCAAGAAAGTGTGATAAGTAAATCAAATAGTCTCAACATCTATCTCTATCATTAGGTACACAAACTGAGAAGCTAATTCATTGTACTATTGACTATAAATGAGCCCACTGATGCTCAGAGTTTTTCTCTGTCAATCATATTGTCTCTTATTTATTTATTTACTTGCTTACTGACATAGGTCTTTGGGGGATATTCAGGTATTACTCCTAGCAGAGCTCATGGGATCATATGAAATGACAAGAATAGGAAATAGAATTTGGGTCATGGATCACAAGGTAAGTCTCCTACCAAATACACTATCACTCCAGCACCTAATCTCTCCTTGTTAATAGTCACATTCATACTTGTTTTCAAGAAACTCCTATGTTTTAGGTACCAGAGAGATAGCATATTGGGTAGGGCATTTGCCTTGCAGGTGGTTAACTAGGTTCAATCCCTGGCATTCTATATGATTCCCCAAGCCTACCAGGACTGATTTCTGTGCATTAAACCAAGAGTAATTCCTGAGCAGTACTCACCTTTTTCTTGAATACTTGAACAAGTACTTAATGGCACAGCAGCTCTTTCTGTCATTAGTTTCCTTAAATGTCACTGAACTAAACTCTCCCATCAAAAGGCACAGTGAAGCAGGTTGGATCAGAAAACAAAACACAGACATCTGCTGCCTGCAGGAAACACACAAAAAAGTTCAGAATAATTAAATGTGAGCAAGAACACTGTCTCTAGGGTTCTCCATACCCAAAGAAGATGGATGGATAAAGGTATAGTCACCTCAAGCTTTGTTCTGAGGCTATTTCTAGCTCTGTGCTCAGGTGTGACCCCTGCCAGTGTTCAGGAGACCCAGTGAAGTGCCAGGGATCAAAGTGAGGTGAGCTGTATACTTAACAGGCATCTTATTTCCTATATTATCTCTACAGCTCCCATAAATTTTATAAATGAACACTCATTTCTGTCTTTAAGATATAATTTCTGTAGCAAAATTTAGCTAATTTTGACAAACCCAGCATTAATACTAAAATTTCAACAAATGTATTATTTCTTTTTCTTTTCTTTTTTTTTTTTTTTGGTTTTTTGAGCCACTCCCATTTGATGCTCAGCAGTTACTCCTGGCTAAGCGCTCAGAAATTGCCCCTGGCTTGGAGGGACCATATGGACCCCGAGAGATCAAATCACAGTCCTTCCTTGGCTAATGCTTGCAAGGCAGACACTTTAGCTCTAGCGCCACCTCACCGGCCCAGAAATGTATTATTTCTTAATTTCCTATTTCCATGAAGTGATTAGACTGTGAAATAATAACTGAAACCTCAAATATCTCCATGACCTCTTTTCTTCTTGCCAAAACTGAGACAAATTCTCTAGAATTCAAGAAGCATAAACAAAACAAAACAAACAATAAAAACAGCCCAAGTTTTAGACTTGTATGTGATAACCTTTCTCTAGGAGACAAATTTTGAATTCAATTAGACCCAGAAACACTTTTCTATTGTAAAAGACCTCAGGTTTTGGCTGGACAGAATTGGTCAGTGGAAACTACATGCTAAGCCCTCTTTGAACATAGTCACCTATCTAACCTATCTATTATCATTCTTTTAAAAAAATCCCTTTATGATGTTTTCCTGCTATTTTTAACCATCTGGGTCTGATTATATGCTTTCATTGCATATGTTTTTACTGCACATTCCCACCTCATAAACCTGCATCAATTTTCATGAAAAACTCATAAATATGAAGAGAAAGTTTTCTTATCCCATCTCTATTAAATATAAAAAATGTTTTTGCTATCTTAACTCTACCAGGTGTAAAACTAGGCCCCTACTGTAGATTTTTTAGTTCACTTTAACTTTTAAGCTAACCAGACAGGTTTCCCAATTAGATATTCTTGCCAATAAAGACCTTTTATATTCAGCTCTTCTTGTGACTTAGGGATGACATACCACAGAGACTGGCACACATCACAAAGAACAAGAACAATCAGCGCTGGCAGGGATGTGAAGAAAAAGACTTTCATTTGTTGCTGGTGTGAATGCCATCTAGTTCATCCTTTATGGAAAACAATATGGAGATTCCTCAAAAAAAAAAAAACTGTAAATTGAGCTCCCATATGATCCAGCTATACCACTTTTAGGGATATACCCTAGGAATACAAAACACAATACAAAAATGCCTTCTGCACACCTATATTCATTGCAACACTATTTACAATAGCCAGAATCTGAAAACAACCTAGATGCCTGACAATAGATGAGTGGCTGAAGAAACTGTAGTACATATACACAATTATACACTATGGAGTCGTCAGAAAAGAAGTCATGAAATGAAGTCATGAAATGTTCCTATACATGGGTGGACATGAAAACAATTATGCTGAGTGAAATAAGTCAGAGGGAGAGAGATAGACACAAATAGTCTCACTTATCTATGGGATTAAAGAAAAAATGATATTATTGTAATATTGCACAGAGACAATAGAGATGAGGGCTGGAAGGACCAGTCCACGAGATGAAGCTTACCACAAACAGTGGTGAGTACAGTTAGAGAAATAACTACACTAACAACCATAATGGCAATGGTAGTGAATGAGAGAAGAAGAATTCCTGTCTCGAATACAGGAGATGGGTAGGGGAGGATAGAGATGGGGAGCATTAGTGGTGGAAAGGTTGCACTGGTGAAAGGTGATGTTCTTTTTTTGTAACTGAAACCCAGCTACAAAGATGCTTGTAATCATGGTGCTTAAATAAAGATATTATTTAAAAAAATAAAGGTTTGTTACATTTTTTAAATTATCAAAGCCAGGGGCCAGAGCAGTGGCACAAGCGGTAGGGCATTTGCCTTGCATGCACTAACTTAGGAAGGACCACAGGATTGGCATATCATATGGTCCCCCTTGCCAGGAGCAATTTTTGAGCACATAGCCAGGAGTAACCTCTGAGCGCCACTGGGTGTTCCCCCCCAAAAAAAGCATCAAAGTCAATGTAATTGTAGCTACAGTTGATAATAATAATGTCATTATTTTATTTCTTAATCTTTTTTCAAACTAAAAAATCAATATAAATTACAATGTGCCATTCAAATAGTTTTACTACTGACTATGAAAGAATGATTGCATTCTACTTTCTTAAATTAAGTAGTAATCTATATCAAAAATTACATATAAGTATAATATTTTGAGTGATTTTTAAAAGAATGACCAGGCATGGAACTGTAATTTCAATAGTTTTCTTTCAGCTTGAATCCATCTACCTCAAACCTCAGGCATTTTACTTGATCTGGTGAATGAAAAAGTTCTGTAGACTGAGAAAATTACTTTGCAATGAAATATGTGAGAAATAGTTTGACAGTTCTTCTCTATATTTTCCCCTTTAGCTATAAAATGCTTTACTTATCCCCAACTCTGCTGTCACTTTGAAAGCCATCCAACAAATTGGTCATACCTATCAGAGTCACCTGGAGGCAAAGAAAAAAAGAAGCCTTGACAAAAGGAGAAGAGAAAGGGAGAGAGAGAGAGAGAGAGAGAGAGAGAGAGAGAGAGAGAGAGAGAAATTACTTCTAATTGAGAAATTGAGATTGGGATATCTTTGCCAAGAATGAGTCTATTCTCAAAAGTACTAAAATACCCTGCAAGGCTGAATGGGAAAGTGCAGATTATCTTATTGGCATAACTTTTTTAATTAATGATTAATTCATTATTGTTAATATTCCTGCTGCTAAAAATAATAAATTCCACAACATTTTGCTAACAAAAAAAAAGTTTTCTTCAATGCGTTTTGAGAGTTTGTTACTATTTACCTCAAACCAAGGGACTAGACAATTATCCTCTACCTAAACTATGGACATGATCATGCTATATATTTTATAGATATATGAAGGAGTGGAGTAATCTTTGAGAGTCAACAATAGCTGCCTGCTTATAAGTGCGATCAAGCTCCCCCAGCAGTAAACCTGGGTAGCTGCGGACTGGGGACACCCTAACTCGAAGGCTCACATATGTGGTGCTGATTACCAGGCATGTGTGTGTATCCTGGATCTTACTTCCACAAAACTGAAGCACATCCCAGCCTTTGATTATGGACTGTCTTGTCCCTGTCTGGATGACTTTTCAGAAGCTGACAGAGCTTTTACAATTTAATTGGTGTTGACACCTTTTGAAGCCATGCCCTGAGGCACTAGGGTCATTGTGTCTTTCTCTGTTTTTCTCCAATGCCTCCACTTGGCTACCTCACAGCCAGTGGTGCCTGGCTGGCCCCTGCACTTTTATTCATGTTCCCACTTGTTCTGGGCCTTGTTACAAGAGCCCTTGTTAAATGCCCAGCAGGCAGCAGTGAATGAAGATTTTTGACTATGTGGGATTCGAGGCCTCTGGCAATAATGGAGCATAAACTATAAATATAAAAGTCTCCCTGTTGTGGACTGTGTCGTTATCACTAAAGGTTTATTCCAGAAGGACCTCAGACCTGAAGTCCTTTCTGTGCATGCTTGTGGCTGTAGGCCTTACAATTAGGCCTTCTGCTTCCGTTCTTGGAGTTTAACTAACTGGGACTTTTCCTCTATCATTAGTTTCTCTGGGATCCCCTGGCTTCTTTCAGCAATGCCCTCACACCTGTAGGGACATCATTATGATTCTGACTTTGCCTTCAAACTTTGTCACTTACATTGTCAAGAAAAAAACCCAAAAAAGAGTTTTCCATTGTTTTTCACCTTGAATTTCCCTTTTTGCCCTTAAAGAATCATGCTTGTAAGTATCTTAGTTTCAAAAGTGGTAGGGTAACTGTCATCTTGATATAGCTTGTTCAATTTGCTAACAAGTCAGGATTTCTGATTACAGTTATCAAATGCCTATAAAGAAACTTGCAAGTTATTCTAATTTTAATTTTTTAAAAAAAACTTCCGGGGCCCGGGAGATAGCATGGAGGTAAGGCGTTTACCTTTAATGCAAAAGGTCATCGGTTCAAATCCCGGTGCCCCATATGGTCCCCCGTGCCTGCCAGGAGCAATTTCTGAGCATGGAACCAGGAGTAACCCCTGAGCACTGCCGGGTGTGACCCAAAAGCCAAAAAAGAAAAAAAAAAACTTCCACTTTAATTATTTTTATCTATGAAAATGGTAATATTTCTGGAAATGTTTGTCTGTTTTTTTAATTCCTTTTTTTTTTTTGGTTTTTTTGGGCCACACCAATTTGATGCTCAGGGGTTACTCCTGGCTAAGCTCTCAGAAATTGCCCCTGGCTTGGTGGGACCATATGGGACACCGAGAGATCCAACTGTGGTCCTTCCTTGGTTAGAGCTTGCAAGGCAGCACCTTACCTCTAGCGCCACCTCACCGGCCCCAATGTTTGTTTATTAACCCTAAACTGATCATCAAATTTTTTTTTTTTTGGTTTTTGGGTCACACCCGGCAGTGCTCAGGGGTTACTCCTGGCTCCATGCTCAGAAATTGCTCCTGGCAGGCAGGGGGGACCATATGGGGCACTGGGATTCAAACTGATGAACTTTTGCATGAAAGGCAAACGCCTTACCTCCATGCTATCTCCTGGGACCCTGATCATCAAATTTATAGGAGAATAAAATAAATCAAACAGATGTCTAACTTTTTAATAGCCCTTCTAAAATAATATCCCTATTAGGCTTTTCTTCAAGAAGATAAAATTGTTCAAAAACATGAAGTCTGAAAAAATATGCAAACAAAATAAAATCTGAAAGTTGTCAGTAATAGTTTTCCAGTGGACAATGCAAATAACTCTTTTTAAAACATGAATATGATTTGCTAGAAACAGTTGTCACAGGATAGAGTTGAAATTCTTTGTTTCAATAAAAAATAAACATTCTTTAATTTTAATTTATTTTATTTGGGGATGAATTGGGTCATAGGAGTCTGTGCTCTGTGCTTACTCTAAATCTGCACAACATAAATAACAAGTAATATAGTCATTGGTTTTAATACAAACCTTGATTAAGACCACTGTTTATTTTACTAATTCAGAAAACATATAATTCAAAGAATCTGTATTATTTTACTAATTCAGAGAACGTATAATTCAAAGAACCTGTATTATTTAAGAAAGACCTACATCTTTCTTATTCTATGCTATATAGACAGTAAGAATAAGATATATCTTTATTTCATATTAGTAATATTGTAGCCCAAGACTCTACAGAGAGAAGAATCTAAGATATTATCTTGTCTCATGTCTTCATTTAAGTTAAGAGAAGAAAATGCCATATTATTAAGAAATTGAAATTCCAAGTTTTTAATGCTATTAAAATATAAATACAATTGCTCAACAAATCTTTCTTTTTTTCTTTAGTTGCTAAAGCTTACAACCAAATTGTCCACAAATAATTCTCAAAATCTTCTAGATCTAGTGCTTTCTGGGTGAACATTGTTCTAACATTTTAGTAAATAATTTCATCCAACACTGCAACTTAATTTGTAAGCCACTTGGATGTATCTCAAAATAAGGGAAGTATCTAAAGTAGTCGCTTTGTAAAGTAAATCCAAAACAAGTTATTTATTATGTACTTAGTCATTGACGGAATCACGCTCCAGAAAAAAATAATTATCTCTCCAAAATAAACAAGAAGAATTTCAATTTGTTTGCATTTTAGAAAAATATCAACTACACACTTAAACAGTTAGGAAATCAGCTGAATAGCTTCCAAGTTCTTAGTATCATATTGGAAAAGAGTTTGTGTCTCAAGGTTGCAGTAAACAGTGTATGGCTCTTTTAGAACAGACGTCTCAACACATTAGTATGATTTTCCAATGATTAGCACATCAATTAAGAGGGAAATTAAGAGGCAAAGGTTCAGTTTTGGTTCTCAAGAGCCATTTAGCCAAATTCTTCCATTCTCTTTCCCTCTCTGTAAACAAGAGGATAAATACTGAACTATAGGTTTTTACTTTATAAATTGTTAGTAATTTTAGAAAATTCTCAACACTATAAATTATGGTAATTAGAAGTTATTATCTTCAGAAATTTCAGACATCATTTATGCATAAGGTGCTGAAGTTTAGCAGTCAACATAGTATGTGATTGGTTATAAGATAGTAAGTACTGGGGCAGGAGAGATGACATGGAGGTAGGGCGTTTGCCTTGCATGCAGAAGGATGGTGGTTTGAATCCAGGCATCCCATATAGTCCCCTGAGCCTGCCAGGAGGGATTTCAGAGCATAGATCCAGGAGTAACCCCTGAGAGCTGCCAGGTGTGACCCCCCCACTCCTAAAAAAAGATAGTAAGTACTTAATAAGTACTTGATTTTACTTCTTTTTTTTGGGGGGGGGGGTTTGGGGTCACACCCGGCAGTGCTCAGGGGTTACTCCTGGCTCCATGCTCAGAAATTGCTCCTGGCAGGCACGGGGGACCATATGGGGCACCGGGATTCGAACCGATGACCTTTTGCATGAAAGGCAAACCCTTACCTCTATGCTATCTCCCGGGCCCCCAGGAGCAATTTTTGAGCCTCAGGAGTAATCTCTGGACGTCACTGGGTGTGGCAAACACACACACACAAAGAAACCCCAAAACAAACAAACAAACAACAACAACAACAACAAAACCCAAACCCAAGTTTTTTTTAAACTACAGAAAAAGGGGCTGGAGCGATTGCACAGGGCGTTGGGGCATGCCTCACACACGGACCACCTGGGTTCGCCAGGTATCCCAAATGGTCCCCTGTGCCTGCCAGGAGCGATTTCTGAGCTCGGAGCAAGAAGTAACCATTGAGGCCCGCTGAGTGTGGCCCCAAAACAAACAAACAAACAAAACTACAGAAAAAAATTCCATAGTTTTTGTTTTTTACATAAGAAGATAATGATGATGTCATTTTTTAAAATAGATTAGAATCCAGAGAGATAGGATAGGGATTAAGGCTCTTGCCTTGCTTCTGTCCAGCTCCAGTTCAATTTCTGCATTACTTGCTCCTGTGAATGTTGCTAGAAGCAACTGCTAAGCACAAAGCTAGGTATAGTTTCTAAGCATCACAGGTGTGACACAATCCCCAACTCCAACAAATAAAGAATTTCATTATTTAATGAACTTACTTGAATGCCTATTACCTCAAAAAAATTGAGCTTCAGAAATAGAGATATACAAAATTAACACTTTATACTGCCAGAGTAGTCACAGAGTGTCCTCAGGTGAAGTAGAACAGTCTTTTAAATTAATCTATTACTGAAATTCTATTAGAACTAAAGTAAATGAGTAATGCTGTCTTTTATCTAGCAAATGCAGAATTAAAAAATAAAGGCATTTGGTCCTTCAGTTCCATTGATAATTTTGAACTTTTATCTGAAATCTGCTACTATCCTGCATTTTTGAACTTTGATTCTAATGTGCTTAAACAACTAATCTGATGACAAGTATGTTTTTCTGTGAAGAAGATTAACATTCTTTCATTATTATATCTCCAAAAGTAAAGTTCAAGTAACCCTGGCAATGGCAGGGTTATTAGAGTCTTAATATAGCTATCACTATGTTTTTGCTATTTTCCATATTCCAAATTCCATTGCAGTTTCTTCTAATCATATTCTTCCTCTGCCATTATTTAAATGTCAACATTTAGCCAAAATTTTATTCTCTTCAGGATTTTTTCTTTTCTTTCTGTTTCTACAAGTTCTTTTTCCTCTCTAAGCCTGAGTTACAGTTGATTCCAAATCAGATGTTTCTAGTTTTGATTTGTTTCTTGGCCATTGACAAGTGTTTCCTTTTGATTTGGGATTTTTGTTGTTTATTTAGAAAAGGCAAGGTTTTCTCCTCGGAAGTTGTTCCTGGATTTACCAAAGGGGTCCAGTTCAGGCCTTCTGCCTGCAAAGCATGAGTTCAGCTCATAGAAGTAGCTTCTGGTCCTATGTTTCCATGTAAAAAATTGACATCTGAGAAGTTGTTGAAAAATGAAGCTAGAAAACCATGAAGTTGAGGAACAACACTGATGATTTCTTTGAGCCAGACAAAGATCTTTGAACAGGGTCAGTGACATTTGGAATGAGCCAATAGCAACTATTTTAGGAAGTCATCAAAAATTGTTTCAGATATTTGTTTAAAATAGAATAAATAATAATGGACTTTGAACTGAAAGATAGACTGAGCCAATTTCTTTTTTTACCATTTCTAGTAACTTTCTGGGGGTGTCTTGTTTCTTGAACTATACTACTGGTGATCAATATTTGGCAGTCTCTCTGCAGGCGCTCAAGGGACCAGGCAGTTCCAGGGTGCTGGGTTAACCAGGGTCTCTTGCATACAGAGTGCAAAACAGGTTGTTTGAGCAATTTTCCCATATCTTGGTAACCAATTATGTATAACCAAGAATATTTTACATTTGTAAAAGCAGCCACAATTTTTTTCTCCTGTATCTTATTTTTATTTTTACTGTCACACAAATCTCACTGTTTCTGAGATGGAAGAGTGAAAAGAGACATTTTAGTTTTCTTCCTTAAATGGTCTACACCAAATTAAAAGCTTTGACCTCAAATAAATGCGCCTTGCCTTTTAAACGACCTCCTGATTTTTTAATAACTTCATATTTACACTTAATATCTTTGTGAATAAGTTTTAGTTAGTTTTGTTTTTTGAGCCATACTCATTGATGCTCAGGAATTACTCCTGACTCTGCACTCAGGACTTACTCCTGGTAGTGTTTGGGGGATCATATGGAATGCTGGGTATTAAAACTGTAATGGCATCATTCAAGGAAAGTGCCTTATCCACTGTACTCTATTTTTAATGTCATATCAGAGATAAAAATCTTAACTTTCTCAGTGTCCCAAATATGACAACTCTTCCTTCAGCGTCCATATCCAATCATTTGCTAAGTCTCATTATTTATCTTCACAGTTCCCCATTCACTCTATTCTTTTCCATCCTCACCATCATTATCTCTTGGCTTCCCCAGGTGATCTTCACCCTAAAGCTTGAATAATATTTCAAAGTGAAAACTAGAAGAAAACCATTGTAGAAAAATCAATTTGTGTTGCAAGCAGACACTTAGAATTGCCTAGAGGATAGATAACATGCGGGATTACCCAATTGAATTACTTGTAAGCATTGTGAAATTTATATAAATTGTAAATATGCAAATCTAGACCTGTTTAGTGGTGGTTCATTGAATTGCATTTTTCAACTTTGGAAAAGCCGATTTGTTGACTATAGACAAATTCATGATTCTTGACTTCTTTTATGATTCAATTTTGACATATGCATATGTCTATTGCCTTCAAGTGTTTCTTAACAGTTTCAGTTTGATTCTTAACAGGTTCATTTTGAAACCTGTGTAAGGTTTAAGATTTTACTCTATTTTTAAAAAAAGAAATTATGTATTACCTCCTCTGCTGAATGTCCCTAGTACATAAGGCAGTCAAGTACAAATCTTTATTTTGGGATAAATTTCAAATGGATAAGTATTTCCTGCAAACCCCCTAGTTTACCTTAGCTCCACATTATAGTTGAAAATTATTTTTGTTTCTTTTTCGAGGCATTTATAAATAATTCTTTAAAAGTAAATAACAACAGGAAAAAAGTAAAAAAAATCAGAATGAGCTTTACAAGAAAAGTTATAATGATAATAATGATAGTACTTACAATTTTCAAATACATATTACATGGAAAATATACTAAGAAGCTATTATTTTATGGGATTTCTATTGGTGCTTGCGTTTAGATCCTTATGTTTATATAGCAATTATTTTTGTCACCCGTCACAGCATTGAGGAAGTAGACCCTGGTAATCTACCCCCCATTTCTCATCCACCATAAAATTGCTTTTACTAAATTGACTCCATTGGGTGCTTTAAGTACAATCCTGGGAAATTTTTTCCTGGAATTGATGTAAGCATGTTGCTTAGGAAAATCTATGCAGACAACTTCGAGAATTTTCAAGTCATCCTATAAGGAAATGGTTCTGATTCTCTAAAAATATATATTTACTTTTATGATAAAGACCCTGAGAACATGACTGAGGGCAGTTCTTCTTTGTATTGGTCACTAAAAAATAATGGAAGTATGCTTTTAAGATGCCATATAGGAAAAGGAGGAGTAGGGGAAGGAAGGACTTTGGGATAATGGTGATAGAAGAAACTTTGTATCTTCTAAAATAATATCAGTACTGTAGTAAAAATAAAATATTTTAAACTGTGGAATAGATTTTGAAGCCCATAATTCCACAAAAAGTAGGATTTAAAGATGTAATTTTTTGTTTTGTTTTTTCCCTGAATCCATTAACTGCTTTTTTCTTTTGAGTAAGTTGTCTTGCTATAACTATCTTGTATCCTTAATTTTCCTGAAAACAAATGAAGATGTTTATTTATTAACTGTGTAAATATGTTTTCTCCATACGTTAACAAATTTTAAAGAGCTTTATAAATATGAGAGCTGAAAAAATGTGAGGTTTGTTGAATAGCATTTAGTACTTTGGCTAATCTTTTTTTTTTAATTTTATTTGTTGATTGACTCATTGATTGATTGATTGATTGGTTTCTCCTGGCTCAGCACTCAGGAATCACCCCTGACAGGCTGGAGGACCACATGGGATGCCAGGAACCGAACTGCGTTCTTCCTGGGTTTGCCACAAGCAAGACAAATGCCCCACAACTGTGCCATCTATCCAGTCCAGTTTGGCTAATCTTAAGACTAGAATTGTTATTTTATCAAATCTGGTGAAATTTATTTTATTAATACCGGTACTAGATTTCTATTTTCCAATGACAATAAATTTAATATTCAAGGAAGCCACTTAGAAATTCCGCATTCTCTGATTTTATATTATCCAATATATTATAAAATATTATGATAATTAGAAACTAAAATTGATAAATCTATGAGTGGGGAAATTAAATCACTATATTACTACATTTTTATGACACATAGCAACAATATTTGTAGTAGCATTAGCAAAATGTTCCAAAGACTAGATAAATTATAATCATTTATTGTTAAATTAGAAGTCAAGTGCTGTGACATGGCACATTTTGAAAGACACAAGTTTTAAACTGTTAAACTGCCTGATTCTGAAAATTATTCAGCAGATACATATAGAATAACCAAATTTGCAAAGCTAATTTTAACTTTTTGTTTTGTTTTTGGGACTTACCCAGTGGTAGCCAGGAGCTACACCTGGCTCTGTAATCAGAGCTTCCTCCTAACAATCCTTGGGAAACTAGGCAGTGCAGGGAACCAAGCTCAGACCTTCCACATGTGAAGCATGTGCTCCAGCCCTTTGGACTATCTCCTTGTATAGTTGAAAAAAAAATTTTTTTTTTGGTTTTTGTGCCACACCCAGTGACTCTCAGGGGTTATTCCTGGCTATGCGCTCAGAAGTCGCTCCTGGCAGGCACGGGGGACCATATGGGAACCGGGGGATCGAACCGTGGTCCGTCCTAGGCAAGGCAGCAGGCACCTTACCTCCTGCGCCACCTCCCAGCTCCATAAATTTTTATATCAAATATATTTTTTTTTGCCAAAAGAATAGTGTGTCACCATTATGTGAAACTTAAACACAGTGTTAAAACTAATTTGAACTGTAAAAAAAAACCAGTGCAATAATGATGGTGGTTATGATTATGCTATGCAAATAGATTATTCTTGAACCATGCTACCTTCAGTTATTATGATCCAGTTAAACTAATTCAATATTTGCCATTTCAATGACTTAAATCCCTAGAGTATTTCTCTATTTATTGGCCTAGAATATTCTGCAGGGAAAATGTGTTTTCCTCTGTCCTTTTAGACAAAGAGACCTATCCAAGAAAAGGTAGACTTAAGGAATGTTTTTAAACAAAAGAACTCTGGTGAAGAAAGAGCACAGTAATGCATTTGGGGTTCTGAGTGTCAAAGGAGAAAAAGGTCATATCTGTGAAGTTCCCATTTCTATGCTGCTCTATCTAGCAGGCCAATCAACTGAGATGAAGTGGCACGCAATCGAGAAAGTTCTATCTGCCCCAAGTTGGCAGGTCAGAAGCTGCTGGACTTTCCTCCTAGAGTACTATCAGAGTACTATCATGCCAGCATGATCATGAGAAGCAGTTTAAAAAGAAAAAAGCCAGGGAGAACTTTACTTTTTGAAAGGACACATTGCAGAATAGTGAGCACCAGGATAGTCAATAAATTCCATGTGGACTTGTGCTTTGAAGCATATCCCAATCTAATTCTTATATGGTATTATCTTTGTTTAGGCTTTTGGTTGAAAGACATGAAAAAAAAAAGTGTTTTTACTCTCACACACAGGCCCAGAGGAGATAAAATATCAATGTTAATTTTCAGTCCAGTTCTTTATTCCTTTAGGATTGGTTTCAAAATCACTAGAAAAATAAGGATTAATTTAATGTACAGATTTTTGTACAGATTTTCGGGCCCAAATCATCAGTCTTAGGTACTAATATTTTTCTCCAAGTACAAGGAACATACTTTTTATAAGGGAGTCTTATGATCTACTTTAGGAAAAGTGGTGGAAGGATATTAAGCTAAATTTCCTACTTTAACCATTTGCTCAAACACTCGAGTTGAAAACGCCCTAGTTGAAAACCCACTGAAATACATTAAGCTTCCTGGGGAAAGCCCACATGAACTACTGTTGTGTCATACCCTCTCCCTGTTCAGCAGAAACAATTATTTCCCATTCCACATACCAAAAATTCTTTTGGTATTACAAAATATAGCATTGTCATTTACAAATCCTTCTGTCTCAATAAAATGGTTATCATACTCAGTAATGTGCCTTGTTTGCCACATCCCCCATCTGTATTACAACACCAAACTACATTTTCACTAACCTTTTGCCTGGGAACTTTAATCTACTATGGTGACTGCCAAGGCCATTTCCACTGCTGTTCAAGTGCCAAACTAGAGAGAAGATGATGAATCAAGAAAGAGTTTTACTAGCAAGAAACAAACAGATTGGAAGCTAGCAGACTCAGAATTTCAACACAACCAACTTGTCTACAGTCATAAGAAAGGGGTTTTAGAGGAAAAGAGCAGGGAAGTAGGGTGAATTCCAGGCCCATCAATGGGTGCCAGAAAGAACAATAAAATTCTATGATTGTCTGGCCACCGGAGGTTCATTCTATTTTATCTTTAAACCTAAACAAAATAAGGGGCAAGCTTTTAGAGGACAAAATGAGTAAGATTGTCCTTAACTCTAAACTTTTGAGGAGATAGGTAAACTGAGAAAAATTGTTTCTATCTTTAGTCTTTGAGGCAAGGTTAGTTAACCTAGTTTAATATTGATCTGAGATTCTCATCACTGCGACTTTCCAGTGATACAGACCTTCAAAATCACAGCTCTAAGGACTGAATGAAGATTTAAAACAATGAATAGATGTCAAGCTGAAAACAAGATCAACACATAGCAGGTGCTTATTTTACAACAAGTAATCTATTATCATTCGTCATTAATAAAAATATTGACTAGAAGAAGACAAGTACATGTTTTAGTGATATCTGGTAAGATTCCTCCAATCTGACATGAATCTGCTATATAATAAACTTTTGGGAACTAAGGAAACTAAAAACTTGACCATTGTCCTATGGAAATCATTTTACCTATCAAAATTCTCACTTATTATTATAGAAACCCAATGTCTAAAGTAATTTCTTATTCTTAAGTGTAATAACCCTTTTTCAAAAAGCATGGCCATTTTTAAAAATGCTTTTTTACAAAAAGTATGGAGAAATTTTTAATTGACTTAAAATATCCTTCTGTAAAAAAAATATCTTTTTGTAAATATCTTTTTGTGAAAGCAGTGCTGAGAAGGCCCAGGGGCCCCTCCCAGTAAAACTCAGCCAACCATGTCAGTCATTCAATGCAATGCCTGAGGAGGAAGTGTCAGGAAAGTTCCTTCACCCCTGTACTACAACTCAGGCCTCTATTGACTCATTTTTTTTAATCAACCTTCACCTTGGAAGAATTCTAAGAAGGCTGATCTGTATGTTTTCAAAAAGAATAAATCAGATAATGGCAGTCAGGATGAGAAAAACAGGAAGTAGGAGCATCAGACATGCAAATAGAGGAGTGCCCAAGGGATAGGGACTGAAGGGTCTTCATATAGAAAAAGAATCACAAGGTTCAACTGTGTCTCCTTAATTCTCTCTAAACTTTGCAGATAACTTTTGCCTATCAGGTTGGTTTGTTTTTATTTTTCAAAAATGTGGACTTGTGAGATACTAGATCAGCATTTCTTTTAGTCCTCCTGTTTCTATATTTGTCTGAAGGCCCTAAGGGCGAGCGGCCAGCAGCCTGACCTGTGGATTTATGAGACTCACCTTACCATCTTACATCTGGGATTTCGAAACGGGCTTGCTTCTCTCCTGGCTCTAGACGCTGGTGCAGTGAATCTCTGAAATATCCTTCCTTCAGGCTTCATTTCCAAAAGGGATGCTGAAGGAAAAAAATAAAAAGTACAGGAGAAAATATACAGAAAGTCCTGGGAAGTTCACAGTGTCTGCAGGAGGCAGGTGCATTAGGCATGCAAACCTGCCGTCTTTGTTATGTATCTCAACAAAATGTGGTGACATTTCTAGTGGGAAACCACTGCAGCCATGACCTGCCTATTTCCATTTCATTATTCAGGACTCAGCTGGAGCATAATCTCACTTTAATGTCATTTCTCGGCCTTCAGGTAAAGAAACTATATTCTTTCTACAGAGAGGCTCTCTCGAGAGTGGCTGTATGAATATTGTGTTAGGTTTTCAAAATGTTTTTTTTAAAATAACGTTAGAACAGTACCATTCACTCAATCTAGGAAAAATCTTCCAATCTCCTAAACATGGACATGTTTAGAAGGAATATAAAAAAGGTGATAGGAACATTTGTTTTCACCTAATTTGACATTCCTTGGCAAGTAGAAAAATAAGCCCTTCAGTTTAAAAATTACTTAAAGCTTTAAATGTAAAATATAAGTGGAAGGCTTTCTTTCCAAGCTCCTGTTCTCCTTGGAAATATTTATGTCTCTTGTTTGACTCAAGGTCTCTTTGCTCACCTATTTCCACTCTGGAGAAGAAGGCTGTGTTTTCTCTCAAAAATACACATCTCAAAGGGCTGCAGAGATAGCACAGAGTAGGGCATTTATCTTGCACTAAGCAGACCCAGGATAGACTGGGGTTCAATCCCCAGCATCCCATACGGTTCCCTGGGCCTACCAAAGGTAATTTCTGAGTGCTAAACCATCAGTAACCTCTGTGCACCGCAGGATGTGACACCAAAACCCTCACATCTTACTAAATAAGTTGCAATAAAACTGGGTTTTGCAGTAAGTAAATAAATAAATAAATACAAATTGAGGCTGTACCCAATTTTCTTTGTCCATTTTTAATGAAATCCGTTTGTCTGATACTTACAAAATCTTTTTTCTTTCTCTTCCTCTCTCTATTTTTTTTAACTTGGTTCTGAGGAACATTTCTCCCTGTAAACTAAGCCACTTCCTGCTACCATTGAGGAAAGTGTACAAAAAAGAAAAGAGTAAAAAAAGGAAATGGAAGAGATAGACTAAAGCAATCCAGAACACACTCAAATAAAGAAAATGTGACTATAGCAATGATATTAAAATCAAATCACAATGAAACCACCTCAATGTTCCTGTAGACTGAGGGAACAATAATTCTCTTTATAAAACTACAGACTAACTGTAATTTGGAAACTAAATACAAGAATGCTTTGTTTTCTCTGTCTTCCTTGAAAAATAAGATATTGGGGATGGAAAATAGTATAGCACTTAGAGGGTATACATCCTATTGAGTCCAATTCCCATCACCACCTGTTCCCCCAGCATGACAAGGTGCAGCCTTAGAGACCCTTGACTTCCAGCAGGGTGGCCTGCATATCTCTGACACCCCAGGTCCTGAGTAGCATTGAATTCTCTGGCACTTGTGTTGAACCATCTGTTTGCTTGGCTAAGGATAGCCTTTGGGACCTCTGAACATCCCGAGAGTTGCTCAGTAGCTCCAGAAAATAATATAATAGAAATTAATAAAACTAATTGAGTCTAGTTAAAGAATACTGAGTACAAAATAAATTATTGGGAGGAATAACAATGCACTTTTGGCCCAAAATTTCTTAAGACCAACACAGTTTTTCCTGGGTTCCCTAAAATATTCCTAGGGGACAAAGGTGGAAGTCACAAGGAGCCAAGTATTTGACAAAGGGGCTAGTTGGTAAGACTGCGAGCCATTCAAGAAAACACAGTCAGAGGAGTCACAGTTGGAAAGGGGTTAAGAACCACTGTTCTAAATCACAGTCCTTGGGACAAGTAGAATAAATATTTAAGACCATCTCCAAAATGTCTCATGGACTCCCAAAATTTCCACAGGACCTTTCCATTCATGGCATCTTGGTTTGAAAACTAAGGTTAATCAGGGACTCTCGTGGACCAGAGAAGAAACTGTTATTATAATCTTAAAGAATGTAAAGCATCAGGATTTAGGAACTTCTCCAAAAATAACAGTTTTATCAGAGAAACCTATCTTAAGGTAGGGCATGCAACCAGAGGTAAGATTTTGTCTTATGCAGTCATCGCTTTCTTATTACTTGAGACCCTTCTTCTGGCTTTGATGGCCCAGGGCCAGATCCAATTTTCTAGCATAGGATTTTAAACCTCTTTATCCCCAGTTCATATTATATAATATAGAATTTATAGTTTTATAAGATCTCCATGCATAGGTAATTAGATTAGCTTTATTTCTCTTCCTAATAGAGCTGGTGCAAATTTGTTTGCTCCAATTGGAGATAAACCCAAAGGGATGAGTAAATTTTACTCTGGGCCATAACAAGTGCTTGAAATTTTTTCTTTATCATTTATATCTGATGAGTTAGTATCTTGGCAAGCTCTAAACTTGGATTAAATTTGTTTGGCTTTTTTTTTTAATTTAAACGTTTTGATTACATATGTCTTTGTTATTAGGTTTTGGTCATGTGAAGTACACCCCCTTCACCAGTGCAACATTCCCACCACCAATGTCCCAAGTTCCCCTCCCTCCCACCCCACCCACACCTGTACTCCAGACAGGTTTTCCAGTTCTCTCATTCATTCACATGATTATGGTAGTTTTCTGTGTATTTATTTTTGTAGCTGCACTCACCACTCTTTGTGGTGAG